>JBBPBX010060445.1:10169-21442 GCA_038048925.1 Garcialebias charrua
GATAGATAGATTGATTGATTGATTGATTGATTGATTGATTTGTCCCCGTAGGGAAATTAGTTTGCAACATTGTCAGCAGGCATTGACATAAAGGACATACTTATACATACATGACATTAACATCCATCATTACAGCAAAGACGTTTCAGCTCAGTAATTCATGATATGTTTGTATTATTTAATGATTTAATTGCTTGTGGTATGAAAGAAAATTTTGTTCTGTTTCTTGAGAATAAAGGAAGGCCATACCTTCGCCCTGAAGGAAGCAACTCAAATGAGGATCTGAGGGGATGTGTGTCGTCTGCTATAATCTTGTTTGCCTTCCTCATAATTCTGTCCATGTATATCTTTTCCATACTTGGCAGAGGGGTCCCTAACAGTTTGCTGGCTGTAGTTACTATACTTCTCAAGGATTTCTTCTGAGCCTCTGTAGCATTGCCAAACCAACAGATGTTACAAAACGTTAAAATACCTTCAATAAAAGCAGAATAAAACATTAAAAGCATTGAGTTATTGACTCTAAAAGTACCCAGTTTCTTTAAAAAATACATCCTCTGCTGAGCCTTAGTGCAAATAAGGTCAGCCCATGAGTCCCACTTTAAGTGACAGTCCAGAACCACGCCCAGGTACTTGTAGCACGAGACAGTTTCAATCTTCTCTCCATTGATGGTTGTTGGAGAGAATGACTGAAGCTTCCTGAAGTCAATAGTCATTTCTTTTGTTTTGTTTGTGTTCAGAACCAGTTTTGATTGTTTGCACCAATTAATGAAGAAGTCCAGAACTGGTCCGTGCTCTTCTTCCTTGTCGTTTAAAAGGCTTACCAGGGCAGTGTCATCAGCATATTTAATTAAATGTCTATTTGGGAAAGTACTTCTGCAGGAGTTTGTGTACAGAATAAATAAGAGTGAAGATAAAACACACCCTTGGGGAGAGCCAGTGCTGGTGGTTGTTTTGTCAGAGAGTGTTGAACCCACTCTGACCTACTGGACCCTACCTGTTAAAAAGTCTGTAATCCATAAAACCAAGCTCTGTGAGATTAAAAACTCTTTTGTTAAGATTTCTGTTAAAATCCTCGGCTGAATAGTATTAAAAGCTGACGAAAAATCCACAAATAAAATTTTTATATGGGCTTTTGGTCTTTCAAGGTGGGAATAGAGTAAATGCAGCATGGTCAGAACAGCATCATCCACCCCTCTAGAGGGCTGATATGCAAACTGTAGGGGGTCTAGAAGATGCTGTGTTTGACAGAGAAGGACTTTTTTAAATTATACTGTACGCTCAAAGCTCTTCATCACCAGAGATGTCAGTGTTCATTCAGCTATGTTCGTTTTTGCAAAATAAATTATAAATATATTAAAATTGCATTCCAAGTTGTGGTAATTTTTTCGCTGTGATACGTCACTGGAAATCCAAGAATTTCCGTATACGTCATCATTGACGTAACAACGGGCAGAAGGCAGAGCCTTGCCCGTTTGTCTGGTGTGGTAACTGCTTGCCATACATATTCATTGTCTGAAAGAGCGCCTCTTTTTTTTGTGTAACTTGAAAAATGACATCACGTTGTAGCGCATTTGGGTGTTCTAATATCAGCAGTGAACAAGTGAGCCTTCACAAATTCCCAAAAGATGAGAAACTTTGCCAAGAATGGACAAGACAAGTACAGAGAACGAGGGACCGATGGTGTCCTACTAAAGAATCGTATGTCTGCAGCGACCATTTTACTGCCAATTGTTTTCAGGAAACACCTGGTTTACAAGAATCTTTAGGATTACCAGTAAGATGGAGAAGACTTTTAAAACGGGATGCTATTCCTACTATTTTTTAAAGAAAATCTACAGATGAAAGTGCCACAGCTACCACATCTAAACAACGCCGAACAGCGACAGTCGGAAAACTCACAAGAAAACGAGTAAGTCTTTGTGTAAACATAATCGGAGGTGTGTAGTGTTTTAGATGATAAACTATATATTTTACGTGAGTTCATGTTGTTTTATTTTATACACTGTGAGTGTATAAAGCCAATTATCACGGCAGATTCTTTATGTTCGATGCTAAAAAAATAGCAGACAGAAATTCGGTAGCACACACACATTGCTAGTAATGTATTTTTAAATTATGTCTGCGCGATCAGGTAACATCAGTATGTTTTCTTATTCATGGAGGGTTTGTTAATGAGAGTTTTGGATGATTTACTGTCTTTATATGATAAATCTCAAACGCGATCGGACCTCGCTGTTAGCTTAGCCCAAGAACAAAGAACCACAGGAGAAGCTAACCCCACTTAGCTACTGTGTATGAAATAAACCGTGTCTAAATCACTTTTCCATTGATCGAGTGTCCAATAACTGTATTGGATGAATAATAACCCTTCGATGCTTCAATACATTCAAGTGCTAACAATAAGTTGTGTTTGTTCGCTGCTGACAAACTAGCCGACAGAAATTCGGTAGCACACACACGTTGCTTGTTATGTATTTTTAAATTATGTCTGCGTGATCAAGTAACATCAGTAAGTATATTTATTCAGGGAGGGTTTATTATTGAGAGCTTTGGACGATCAACACTAGAAATGCTACACTCGTCTGATTCGACATGCTCCGCCATTATTATTTACATGCGCGTTGGAGCAGTGCCTTTCCCGTTGTCACGTCACTGATGATGTATGCGGAAATTCTCGGATTTCCAGTGACGTATCACAGCGAAAAAATTACCATAACTTGGAATGAAATTTTAATTTATTTATAATTTATTTTGCAAAAACGAACATAGCTGAATGATATAAGATATATATGTTGTGACAGATATGCAAATTTCCAACATCATGTCACAATACCTTTAAACATTTAATTTGAAAAGTATGCAGCAAAGGCTGGCATGAGAGTTTGAACCTCTGAAGCAGGAAACAATGGTCTGAACTTTGCCTCAGTTTTGCAATTTTAGCCTTCATCTAACTACAACAGTACAGTATATTGTTAGTCCTCTCAGAGTGTGATTAACTAAAACCCAGAAGACTCAAGAGAATAGCAATTTATTTACAATATAAACAGAGGATGGCTTGGGGGAAAACTACCGCTAAGTATCTGTGGAAGCAGAATGTGGATGGTGTATTCTTTAAAGCAGAGGATTTTCTGAAAGATTTGTATGAAAACAGAGTCGGCTTACTCAGGATGTTGGTGTTCAGGTTTGGAGAGGACTGTAAGATTCATGGATCATGGAAGATGAGTATGGTAGATGTGCGTCACAAGTTGGTGTATGAGATTGTCAGGTCGGACCAGGATGAAGAGGTATTTAAGTGAGAGACCTTTCCAATTAAAGTTCAAGACAAAAAACAAGTGGTCTTTACTGATAACAGATGTTTCACTTCTCATCTGAGGCCCTGTACACACGTAGCCGTTTATCAGTAAAACCGAACAGTTTATCATGCGGTTTGGCCTTTCATCCACACGTGAACTCCGGTTGATGTAACTATAAACGAATAATAACAAAACTCCGACCAAAGTAGAGATTTGAGAATTCTCTGCGTTCGCGTCTGCGTGTGGACTTTCAGAACCGGAGGTTTCTGCTCCAGCTGGAGTGGCAGAACCGGTTCTGCAGCTCCAGCTGGAGCTGACGTCACATGCTCGGAGAAAAAAAAGCGCTAAAAAGTCAACATACCTGCTCTGACAAGATTCCCAGTCGACATTTTCCTGCGTTTTATTAACTTTGTACTCCAACACGGTATTTTAGTAGTTCAACCTTGCAGTCTGTCCACACAAACGAAAGGAAAATAAATAAATAAATAAATAACAGGAAGTCGCGGCTGAGTTGAAGGGTTGTGACTGCACTACACTGCTACGTGCTACCTATGGGTTGGGCATACTCTTTACAACGCTCTGTAGTGAAATAAACGGCACATGCAGACGAACATTTTAAATACCCAAACATGTATGGACAGAGATTTTTTTTTTAGCGCAAACATTCGTTTTTCAAACACCAGGCTACGTGTGTACAGGGCCTGAGGAGCTATGTCAATTCAAAGAACAGTGTGGAGTTCAAGTTATAAAGCTGAGCTAAGCCAGATACATATGCAAATTGCCCTATCAATCCTCACAATAGGGTTTGTTAAGGTCTTTGTTAGTTTGATTTACAGTGGATCAACAGTTTGTCCAGTTGTTTTTGTCTTGATGTTGTTGTTTTTTTTGTTTTTTTTTTCAATTTGCCATGTCCTGGATGACTGAAAATCTTCACTGACATTTCCAGTTGTATGTCTGTATGAAGAGGACTGGTTTTAGAGTGATGATCTAAGGCAAACTCAAGCTGGAGGACCAAGGTATCATATTTTTCAGCCTATAAGTCACAGTTTGTTTTTGTTTTTTTGCATAATTTACATGTGCTGCGACTTATACACTGAAGTGACTTATTTATGTTTTCCCCCCCATATTTACAAACCAATTTTTGGCTGAAATATGACAGTTTTCATTCATTCAGACTAAAAATATAGAACACTTTCAGCTGCTAGATGGCCGTCGAGTAGTATGGCATGCAGTTGTGCGATGTAATAGGTAAAAGTGGTTATTAATGACACGATCGGCTTGCCATAAACTGCCACCTCCGTCCAGCTCCGGTATCATGCCTGGAGAAACCATCAAATCAGCTTCATTTTGCTGCGCAGCCTTGTGAAATGCAGCTAATTTGACCACTGAAGTGCATTTATTAAGTAAAAGTTGAACTGAGATGCACCTTTACTATAATGTCGAGCAAACAAATAATTGTTTTTAGGTGGTTATCTTGTGAAATTTTTAAGAAATGGACAGCGTTTCTCCTTCCTGATTCCCTCGCTGTCTGTCTGCTTCCGGAGCACCGAGGCAGCGAATACTTTTGAAATGCAGCTGATTTGACTGTCAAAGTGCATTTACAGTATTAAGTAAAAGTTAACTGAGACACACCTTTACTATAATTTCGACCAAACAAATAATTGTTTTTTTGTGGTTATCTTATTAAATTTCGAAGAAATGCACAGCGAGTCGTCCCTCTTTGCAGTCCCGCTTCCACGAATCGTGTTTTGAAATGTAGCTGATTTGACCGTCAAAGTGCATTTATCAAGTAAAAGTTAGACTGAGACACACCTTTGCTATAATTTTGAGCAAACAAATAATTGTTTTTAAGTGTTAATCTTGTTAAATTCTTGTTAACACATGCACACCCCCGCAGCAGCCATTTGGCAGCCATTTGGCAGCCAATCGATTTTTGGCACAACACCGGCCCACATTTATGGGTTGTCAGCGGTGATTCGTAAAAAGCACAACCTATTAGCGATGACGCATAATAGATATGGCGAAGCGACGTATTTGTTTTTTCCCCACTTTCTTAGACATATTTGGAGTAATGCAACTTATAAGGCGGTGCAATGTATATGGCAGAAAATACGGTAAGTCTCAAACATGAAAAAGGGAACGTATTCTCATCTGTGATGAGTACAAGGAAAACAAGATTAATTCACAATATCTTAATTTGCACAAGGAACTTTGGTCGCTCACTGCATACTATAGAGAAGACAATGTGTCAGTGTTGTCCTCTGGCGGTTTGGTCGCTCACTGCATACTATAGAGAAGACAATGTGTCAGTGTTGTCCTCTGGCGGTCTTGGTCCTTAAATACAGGGAGGTGGTTCATTTTGTCATCATTCTTTGTTTGTAGCCAGGTCTCTCTTGTAAATGAGTCCTCAAGACTCAATGGGATTAACCTGCCTAAATAAAGGTTGAATGAATTAGAGCACATATGTCAAAGTCAAGGCCTGCGGGCCGGAATTAATTATCTATAGCCCCCTGGATGATATTTAATTACTATTAGAAACGGCCCGCAGGCCACAGCCACCCGCTGGTGTTTTGCACGCACCAACACTACATTCCCCACAATGCAACGGTAGTAGGGATGGGGACGATCCGATGCGAAGTCGTGTCTCATGAACCCAGAGTAACAAGACCCGCCTCACGTCACATTCAGGAAATCCATTTCATAGTTTGCAGCCAGCTATAGCGTGCGGACTGAGTGAGTAGCACTTTAGCTAACAGCTAGCCAACTTTTCATCGTAACATGTCCGCTGTGTGGAAGTATTTTACACTAAACACCGCAAGACAGCAACGTGCAATGTCTGCAGAGCCATAGCGCCACATTAAACCGCGGTCAAGTTAGTTTTACGTTGGACATTCGAGCTCTGGGGCTTCAGCGGGACGCCACTCTCGCTGAACCGAAACAGGGAGACCGACCGCGGCCAGCTGCGTCCAGTCCGACCCGCTGTCTGACCGTCTCATAGGAGGGACAGGCTGAGAGCGGCTGACCGAAATCAGAGCGCCCGCCCCGGATTGAACAAGAAAAACACACCGCTGAAGCCACGGAGCTCAAATGTTCACCAGAAAGTTGCTAAACTTCATCATAATTAATGACCAACAGCTATCAGCTGTAGATAATGAAGGATTTCACAGCTTGATACTTGCAGCCAACAGTAAACAATCATAAAAAAGCATATTAATTAAAAATCATAAGAAAACTGTATTAAAAAAAACACAAAACATAAACAGCTACATTATAAAACAATGTAAAATACTAAAAGCAGGAACATGTCTGTGTTGATTTATGCCAAGATCTTAGCAGATGTAAAGCTATTTAATATTTTGTTTAATTCATTTATTCATTCATTTAAAAGAGACGAAATAAAACAAATTAATCAAAAAAAAAAAAACATTGAATGAAAAGAGTGCAGAAAGAAGAAAAACAATTATTATATCACCCCCGTATAATAAACATTGAACCAGTCCGGCCCTTGGCTTGTAGCAAATTTGGTTTTTTTGGCCCTCAGTGTATTTGACTTTGACACCCCTGCATTAGAGGAATGAGCTACAGCTGAGGAGATGGAGACTCCTCTCTGTCACTCAGGAGTTGCAAAAGGGAGACGTGAACACAACTAAAATCTCTACATTAACATTCTTTATTGTTCCCTTTGCACACAACTTCAGTCATTTTCTTTTCATGGCCTTACATTTCCTTCTTTACTGCCCCCTTCCTTTTTGCCAGCCGACCAGGAGGTGCACCTCCTCCTCATCTATCCAGCACCTGTGCCCCCACAGAGGGGAAGTTCCAGAGAAGAGGAAACCCCCCAGGGCAGCCAGGCTCTTCACAGATGGTTAGCAAATTACACCTTCGTTACCTCTGCTTTCCTCTCTTCTTCACTTCCTTTGGTCATTGCTTCAGAATTACTCGTGTTCCTGTCACACCTCACATCTGGCAGCAGCTGTTTGGCTGCTCATAAAAGTTTTGATGAGTTAGAAAATATTTAAATGTTAGTTCTTTTTACAAAGTTTAATACAAGGTATGTATCATGTTTCATTGCGTGTTATCCCATAACCACAGTGGAGGAGCACATTCAGACAACATACTGGGTTTGTTAGAAGGGCATTAGTTTCGTGTGCTACATAACGCCTTCAGGTTAAGGTACAATCAGTCAGCGAGCTCGTCATGCTATTAAAGACTAAAGTGTCTCTATGAAGCCTTGTAATATCTATGAAATTAAATTTTGTAAAATGCCTCAAAACATTTTGTGTGTTTGATGCAATTTCCCCTCAAACCAGCATCATTATCCAAACAGACATCCCTTTATTGAAACCAGAAGAAGCTTGCAATTCATCACGATCGCAAGAAACTGATCCTGAAACTACTTTCATGTTCAGAGAACCCCATCAGTTTCAAATGTGTTTTTATATGTGAGCTGATGTACCCATTATTCTACTTTAAAAATATTTAAATTTAGGACACTTATACATACAGAAACAGTGCAGAGAAATACATCAAGGATAATGCTCAAAAGGTGGTTAAATTATTTGTGGGAACACATCACCCTATCTGTATTCACTATTTGTGTGTTTAGTTGTAGCTAAATCTGAATTTTAAAACATACTAAAGAGAAATATTACCAATAAAATCTAGACAACTTGCATTTATTGCAGAAAATGCAGTGCACTGTAAAGGCTGAGTGACCAACAACTCAAATTTGTTGGGAAAAAAAAACCTTTTTAAAACCTTTTTATTCAGGCAGGCTTTTAACACCTAGTAGTTAACAGGCAAACTTGCTGTCTGTTTTTTTAATTCTTAATTGTTTATTTTTAACTTCTGTACTGTGTAGCACTTTGTGCACCTTTTGGCTGCTGGAAAGGGCTCTATAAATAAAGTTTGATTGATTGACTTAATATAACATTAGTAATATAGCATAATACGATAATTGATTTTTAAATGTATAATTATAATACTTTATATAATAAAATAATTTAGCAGGGCTTTTTTAAAAGCTTTAGCAGTTGTTATACATTTAACACAGATGAAGGAGTTCCACGTTTTCGTTCCTCTAAAAATAATGGTTGTCTTTTGTCCGGCAGTCCTGCTGCATGGTGGAAGAGTAAAAAAAAACATTTTAAAGCACGCCTTGTATTAAAATTGTGTAAAGTTGGACAAAATAAAAGTCGATTATATAAAACATTTGATATCTTAAAAACCACAATGTTTCTAAAAAAGCATAAAAGGGCAATTTCAACCTTATTTTTAACCAAAGGCCAACGTAATGCTTCGTGCATACTGATAATACAGTATTTGTATGGAACAATTCAGAGCAAGAAGTCCAGTTATCTAGAAGAGACTCGGAGTAGAACCGCTTCTCCTCCACATCGAGAGGAGCCAGCTGAGGTAATTCAGACAACTAATAAGGACAACCGCTAGATGCCTTTCTAGGGAGCTTTTTCAGGCATGTCCGCCTGGGAGGAGGAGGAGAGCCCGAGGGAAGGCCCGGGACACCCTGGAGAAATGTGTCTTCGGTCAAGGAGTCCTCCCAGAAGAGCTGGAAGAGGCACATGTCTGGGCCTTCCTGCTAAGCTGCTGCCCCCACAACCCGTCTCCGGAACAGATGATGGATGGATGAATCGTTTGAGGTTAAAACTTGTCTGTGGCAGACTGGTTGGATTTGTCAACATTATTCAGTCTTCTGACATCAAACCACATTATTAGACAGATTTTTTTTTCTCTTTTTTTAAGACCTGCTGCCTCATATAGTTACCGGAGTGCAAAGTGTCCACATCATTTCCGTGCGATTTTCTGCTCTGTTAATTTTCTCCACAATCCACCAGCTGCCTATTAATTTGAATTAAATTAGGACTTTTCTTTTAGATTTCATTCAAGAAGGCAGATTGATTGTGTAGCAAAACCACATGCAGCACAGACAAAATAAAAATAATAATTATAATAATAAATACATTGTTTTACTACATGACAGGGCTGTTTTCTAGTTAAAATTGCAACATACTTTATTTTGTTCGCAGAAGAGTAAAGCAAAACAATCACAATTTAAGGTAAAACAATATCATAAAGCTTATATATATATAGTTTTTTTTAGCTTATTTAGATAAAGACCACTTTTACAAACTGCTAAGTAAAAGTCCAGCAAGCATTTGGAACCGACTAGGATGTGATTGATTATTGTTTGTCACAAGTCCAAATTTGAACCATTAAAAAAGTGAAGTCTGATCTGCAATCGTTTGTTGAAGTAAGCAGAAAATTCATATTACATGATGGAAAATACGTCCTGGAAACTCACCAGTGGTGGTGGTGGTGGTCATGGTGGGGCCTGACTTGCTCGTACATGTGAGGCGTGTTCATTATTATTCCATGACTTCCACCGCTTGACTAATGGGTGCACTGGGCCCTGAGCTTTCACGCTGGGCGGAAGGAGGCATGGAAACAAGATACAGAGCACGTGCGTCAGTCAGTGGCCATTGCAAACAAATCACCGGTAACCTATACAGACTGTGTGGAGCCGAAACATCTGATCGCTGATGAGAAAAGTTCTGAGTTCTGATGGAAATAGCTATCTGTTGGAATAAATGTCGTTTATGATCAGGAAGTAAATAATCAGGCTGATTTTACAGTAAACACATAATTTAAAAAAGTTACAATGAGCAGTTAGATTTGGGCTGATGTAAAATTAATATTGTCAAAGTCAAAGTCAAAGTCAACTTTATTGTCAGATCTGCAATATGTACTGTACAGGACATACACAGGACCGAAATTGCGTTTCTCTCAGTCCCTCGGTGCAACAGTAAACATCTAAACATTGAAACACTGAAACATATAATAATAGACATAAGCATAAAATAGTAAAACTAACACTGTCCTGAGTTTTTTGCATAGTGGTATAAGAGTATGAAAATTTACACCAACTCTAAAACTAAAACATTAAACATTTAATGAACATAATACTGTCCTGAGTTTTTGCATACTAGTATAAAAAAAGTATAAAAAGTATAACTAAAATAAACTAAAGGTTTCTAGCATTGACATTTGCAAAGTGGCAAAGCAGCGTATGAGTTAATGTACACAGTATATGTATGAGGTAGTAGTTGATGTTGTTATAGAGGCAAAAAGTGGCATATGCAGTAAGGCACATTGGGCATCCCTAAATAAGACCGTTCAGATTTCTAGCATTGACATTTGCAAAGTGGCAAAGCAGCGTATGAGTTAATGTACACAGTATATGTATGAGGTAGTAGTTGATGTTGTTATAGAGGCAAAAAGTGGCATATGCAGTAAGGCACATTGGGCATCCCTAAATAAGACCGTTCAGAGCACACTGTATATGTACCAGCAGTGGTGTAGATATTAGAGTAGTGTAAATGTAAACAGTAGTAATTACATGTAAGCAGTAGTAATAAAAGTAAACAGTATTAATAAATGTAAACAGAGAATGTAAACAGTATTATGATTATAGGCAGTGATGTAATACAAACATTAGTGCAAGTATGAGAAGTAGTGCAAACTGTATGAGCACATGACCGAGAGTTTAGTGAATAACCCGTTTGATGACACAGAGTCCAGTGTTAAAAACTTTGTGTTGAGTGGTAATGTGTGAGAAAGTTTTAGTGTTAAGGCAGTTCAAATGGGAGGGGGGGCAGAGCAGGCAGAGTGTTTAGCATTCTGACTGCCTGATGAACAGAGCTGTCTCTCAGTCTGCTGGTTCGAGCCTGGAGACTCCTCAGTCTCCTCCCTGATGGCAGCAGTCTGAAGCAGCTGTGTAGTGGGTGTGTGGGATCACCTGCCATGCAGTGGGCTTTCCGAGTGAGGCGTTTGCTGTGTAAGTCCTGCAGTGAGGGCAAGGAGGTGCCCACGATCTTCTCAGCTGCTCTCACAATGCGCTGGAGGCTCTTGCGGCAGGATGCAGTACATGCACCAAACCACACAGTGATGCAGCTGGTCAGGACA
>JBBPBX010060446.1:0-21442 GCA_038048925.1 Garcialebias charrua
TCGTGTGTGTGCATGTGTGGCCCTAGGGAGAGGCTGTATGTTTAGGTAAATATGAGGTCTGCTGTTCGTATGTCTTCGTGTGTCTGCATCATGATTCAAAATGCTATGATTTTATCGCTATTCAATAAAATATTACATTTATATGTTTGATCAGTTCTGTATGAGATTTAAATACTTTAAAAACTATTTTCTTTCTTCTTGATAAGAAGCCCAAGCTCCTTTCAACAAAACTCCTTGCAGCTTCTTATCTAGTTTTGACCCATATTTTCTCAGAGAGAGACCTGCTGCTTTTCAGAGGCCTTGGTTTTTCTGCCTAGTGTGTGCATGTAAGGCCTGACTCAATCTTATTCCTTAAGCTATACCAGCTTTTTCCAACTCCGTCTGCTCTCCAAAGTCAAGTCATTTCTCAGCCGTGGTGATCTGGAGAAGGCCATCCATGCCTTTGTGACCTCCAGACTTGACTATTGTAATGCTTTGTATCTTGGCATTAATCAATCCTCCATCTCCCGTTTACAGCTTGTACAGAACTCTGCCGCGCGCTTTTTGACCAACACACGAAAATATGAACACATCACTCCTGTCCTGTCCTCTCTACACTGGCTCCCAGTTCAGTTCAGGATACAGTTCAAGTTGCTGCTGTTTGTTTTCAAAGCTCTGAATGGACTTGCTCCCCTCTACATCTCAGAACTTCTGAAAGTCCATCAGCCTGGCAGGGACCTACGATCTGCCAGTCAACACCTGCTGGAGGTGCCTCGCTCGAGGTACAAGCAATGGGGAGACCGGTCATTTTCTGTTGCCGGCCCTAAAGCCTGGAACAGCCTCCCCCTTGAGCTGCGTGCCACCTCTGATCTGACTCTGTTCAAAACCAAACTGAAGACCCACTTGTTCAAAAAAGCTTTCAGTGTGTAAAAAAGCTTTCAGTGTGTAACTTTTATTATTTTGTATTTTAGTATGTAGCATCTTTATTTCAATTGCATTTTTATTTCACTTGTTCAAAAAAGCTTTCTGTGTGTAACTTTTATTACTTGTGTTATTTTAGTATGTAGCATTTTTTATTTCCATTGCCTTCTTTTATCGCTGTGGTTTCTTATTCTATTTTCATTGATCTATTGTTCCCGTTTATTCTTCTTTTTATCCTGTTAAGCACCTTGGTCAATGCAAGGCATTGTGGAAGGTGCTATACAAATAAAATTTATTATTATTATTATTATTATAGCACAGGATTAACCAAAAATGCCATACAATAACACAAAGATGATTTACCAAAATACAGAAAAAGCATATAAAAAGTAAAAAACATACATCATGTTTTTCTGCTTATGAGTTTAAAATGCCATATAAATTAAAATATTCTAGGGTTACTGACAGTGTGTTATTACACCATGCTCTGAGCAGGCCAGGGTGAGCACGCGTGGGTGTCTGTACTTACTTTATCTGGCCCCAATTGAGATTTTCAGCCCGTGGCTCTGTGATGTATGTGTTTTGAAAAAGGGTTTGCTACAGTGCCACAGTCTGTTTTCAATATAAAAGTCCTGCATACTTTGACAGGGAGAACCCACTCAGTTCTGGGTTTGGACCGGCTATCAGTTGGTTCCGACCTCGGTTTTGACGCGAGTCCATTGTTTTGAACAGTTAGACGTGCTATCTTCCTCATAAAGGCGTGATGGCTTGCATGTGTGGGATTTGGCTTGTTAACAGAATTTTCTGCGGTGTATTATTCGTTTATTTTGTGAAAAAGTGTCCAGAACTTTTGGGTCGAGCTAACGTTACCGTCCCGAAGCTGAGGCTGCATGAAGCGCTGTGATTGTGTGTTTTGTTCAAAAAAGTTGGTTCCGTAGACTGCTGGTTGTCAGAGTTCATTTGTACACACAGTTCTGACAGTTTATCTGTTTTGTTTTGTTTCTATGCATGTAATATCGTCGAAAACTACTTAACCGCAGTGTTTTGTGATATTTATATAAGTGTTTTAGGGCGTTAAAAAGTTCGTTCGACGCTAAAATCTGACGACCTGGAGGTCGGTGAACACGTCATTGGAACGGCTCTTCACCGTGTGTGACGTAGAGGGACGTGAGGTATAGAAGACTACATTACCCATGAGCGCTTGGGTTAAGAACTACATGTTTTGTCTTGATGTAAGAGTCGGTTACGCTATAAGTGGTGACGCGTGCAGGGTGGGAACGGCCCACTCCTCGTCAGCTTTCACTTCAGCTGCTAGCCCAGACATGCTTTAGGCTTGTTTGTCCGTTGCTATCTTTGAAAGACTGTTTCATCGCTGTGTTTTTGCGATTTTAATGGGTGTATTAAGTTAGTTGATGTGAGACTACCGAACGCCATGTGACCAGGTCATGTGACACCGGAAGATGCAACTGGTTTAAGGGAACCGACCATTTTCTTTTAAGAAAAGTTTAAAAATCACAGTATTTTCTAATCGGTGTTAGTCACATCGAGTTGTCGCTTATAAGAACTCAGTTCTAGCGATCATCACATAAAGGCTCTAACTCTTTCTGTAAGGTCGCTTTTAGTATGTTTTGTTGGGTGCTTTTCGTTTGCTAAAAGCTAAGGCTCCGCTCGCGGGTGACAACGGCGCCTCTATTGCGGTCAGAAAGAGAAATTACAGTCGCTGTGATTAAAGCATATCAGCTTTGCACCTACATCTGCTGGATGCTGTGAAGACTACGGTTCATGTATTTCTGTCTGCATTTCAACTTTCCTGTTTTTGAAATAGAGTACAGTTTGAAATGTTGGACGTACAGCATCCTTTGATTTGATTTTCACATGAAATCAAATATTGAAAGCAGAACAGTTACACAGTATTAATGTGGACATGTCTGCATTTTGATAAAACTTAATGCTTTTATCGTAATTCTGTGCATATAAGCTTTCCATCTTTATTTTAAAAAAAAAAGTTTAAAATAAGAGACATTATGCATCTTTTGTCTTGATTTTAACAAAAATCACACAAAGATAGCCAAGCTTGTTTTGATCTTGTCATAGGTCGACAAATTCATAAAAATCACTGATTTTTATTTGATATAACAAATAATGTTATTATGGGAAAATGTTATAGTAAATCCTTGCATTGGAATCTGAATCACTTTTATAAGTGTTTGTGTGAATAAACAGAGGTTAGTTAGTAGCTGTTGTTCGAATATAAGTTCTAGGTGAAATTGACACTGCTCAAGGGCATTTTAACTTTACGATTCATTCAGGGTAATTCCTGAAATAAGGTACCTTTGAATAATAGACTTATTGAACACAGTGAAACACATAAACCTGGAGGTTGGTTGGTTTTAGTTTATTCAATGCTACATTAAAAGTGATGATTTGTATGTACACTGTAAAATCGAACCATCTTGCTTGATTTTTCACAAAAAATCATTACAAAGATGGAAGTTCAAAACGGTGAAACACCTGAATGCGTCCCAAGATGGGTTAGGTGGAGCCACGGTCCTGCCCCTGTACCTCGCACAGTGAGACATTTTGTCTCAGAGCATGGTGCTTACTTAGCTACGAGGAATGTCCTTCAGCAATCAGGTGAACATCCCCTGTTGTTTTTCGACAGGCTCCTCTCTGTTTATTCAGGTGACATAACTGTCCCTGGCATAGAGGAAAATGAACAGTTTAAACGTCTTTTCAGTGCAAATCTCCTGCCTAAGCATAGCAAATGTGTACGCTTCCAGGCTGATTTCAATGAAAGTACCATGAAGGAAATAAAACTGTATGCTGTTACGGTTTTTAATGTGCTCACACAACACAAAACACCCTCAGTGGTGTGCCCAGGTCAAAAGGTCAAATCCCACTCGCAGCTGATAGAAGAGGTTCCCTCTCCTACAGTGTGCGAGAGTACACAGGATTTTCATAATAACAAAACACGGAATGTTGCTGCCAGCTGGAACAGTAACTCAAATCGGTTCAAAGGGAGTTCTGCTCCTCGTGCACCGAGCAAAGAACCACAAAAGGTAGGTGTTCGCTCTCTAGATGTACCAAGATGGTTCAGATCGACACAAATGGGTTTAGACCGAGGTCAAACAGTGGGTGAACTTCGTAAGAAGTTGATGTATGGGCACCGATACCCGTTGAACAATGGTTGGTCCCTACAGGAATTCCCGAGAAGCGACCCTCCTGCCTCTGCACCTCGAGCAGAACAGTTGGAGACATGCAATGAGTCACACATGCTCCAGATTAAGGGAACGATGCCTCCGCGCTCGGAAGAGACTGAGGAAGTAAGTAGTTTGTTAGATGATTTGAATGTTACAGAAGATGAACAATCTGACACACTATGTGGCGTTATCCTTGATAATGACACTAACAACATTGTCCATCCTGGTAAAGCGATGTGTAACACTGTCTTTTACAAAGACTCAGAGCAGACTGTTGACAACAACAACGTCAACATTGCCAAAGATGCTGATTTTTACAGCAAACAAATTGCCGACAGTCAAAAGCATCCTGAAGGTCATGATGCTGACAGCCAACAAGATGTTGACAGCGAAGAAGATTACACAGACGGAGGTACACGTGAACAGAAACGTGTGAAAAGACCTAAATGGTTTTTGTGTAACCTTATCAAAAGGGGGATGGCGAAGAAAGCTTACCTGCCAATCACATTGGAAGGGGTCCTCGCGCGAGAAGTGCTCCTGGATTGTAGCTCAGATGTATCTCTGATATCAGCCAAACTGTTTGAGGAGCTAAGGACCGCCGCTGACGGTGTTAACAGGCAAATACCCTTCGGGAAATGTGCTATTGAACTGCAGGGCCTCGCAGAGACGGGTATAGCCCTGACAGCTATATCCATGGTTCACATGCAGATTGGCAAAATGTCACTACCACCCGGTATACGTGTCTAAACTTGACTCTCTCCAATTTTTGGTTGGCCAAGATTTTATTAATCGCTTCGACGCGATTATAAATTATGGTGTTCAAACATTGTGGGCCATAGTGAGCGATCCACTGCCGATCGAGGTGCCTCCCCATGGTCAGGACACTGATTGTCTAACAGCAGGTACCGCAGAGGTCACAAGGGAATCCCCAACTGAGAGCACAAGCCCGGTAAGTGAACCTTCAAATACAGGTGAGACAGAGGAAACTTCACAATTGGACCAGACTCTGGCCCAACATGAGTACCTCCACTGGGTGTTGACACCTTCAGCACTCACTGAACACTACCTACCACAGGTAGGAGAAGGTGTGGAGGTCCAAGGATACCACACCAAGGACGTTGTACTGTCCTCTGGGACAGGTAATTCAGCTATCAGCCGAGCTTTCGATGAAACCTTGGTTCAAGGATATCTGAGTCCAGAAATTGACAGTCGACCAAACGCTGACTGTCACTTGGACATCATTGTTGCAGATTTCAAGAACCCCTCATCAGACATAAAGGGGGCATACTCACACTTCATACCACAGGTAGAAGAAGGTGTGGAGATCCAAGGATCACATACCGAGGACGCTGTACTGTCCTCTGGGACAGGTAATTCGGCTATCAGCCAAGCTTTCGATGAAACCTTGGTTCAAGAGCATTTGTGTCTAGAACTACTCAGAGATGACATAGTTCTTACAGACTCAAAGAGCACCTCTTCAGTCATGAAGTGGGAAGACACATACCACAACGACAGTGACCAGTCGCAGTCTGAACACTCAGACACACCTGCGACTGCGCCAACAGTTGTGACATGCCTGAATTACACAGAAAGAGGTAAACGTACAGAGATACGTTGGCCGAAACCTATAGGGTTCCTGTACAAGGCTCCCAATAAACTGCGCAAACAGTTTAAACTAAACAATGGCATCCTAACTCGTGCCCATGGACGGACGTCCACACCTGTGTACGTGGTCCCCCATGACCACAGGGGGGTGTTGTTAGGTCGTGCCCATGTCAAGGACAAAGATTTCAATAACCCCACAAACGACAAAGATCTCGAAAACTCACAGACTTCATGGGATAATAAGGTCATCCAAACGCACGATAGTAAATAAACTAAACAGTTTAAACTACATTAGTTGTGAAAAGAAACTGTTTCAACAAGAAATTAGAAATGCTAAGCCTAAAAACCCACAACAAAAACTAACCTTAACAACCGTTTAAATCTGCAAGATTTAATTGACATCGGTTATAAAGCTAAGAACTGTTTTTCATGTGTGTAACACGTTGTAATCTGACGACCAGAGTGAGTTTGATGTAGTGAAACGTTGTTTTCTAGTTGCTTGATTGCTACTTTTGTTGTTATTGAAGTTGTGATTGTTTTCTGAGCACTCCCAGCCAAAAGAGGTTTTTGATTATTGATAAGTTGAAGACTTAAATGGATTTAACTATGCCAACATGCTGTTCATTTTGTTAAAGATCTCAATCTTTGAAGAGTCATTGTAGATTAATACTACTTAAGGTACTATAAGCTACACTGATCTCCCAATCATTTAGGTAGAACCGATTCGATCGTTTCTATTCTAGATCTATTCATTTTGATGAGTCTCGCCATAGACTTCAAAATTTATAGGAATACCAAATCCTACGTCGCTCGTCTAAAAGACAACAGACATTTAGACCAAACTATATTTCATTTTTCTGTTTTAGTTTAACCTAAACTAAGTAATGAATGGAGGAATAGTTTGGAAGAAGAGGCCTTCGTTTCAGAAGCCCTCCAAAATTCTATAGGTATAGATCCCTATATCTGATTTTTACAGCATTGATCCACCCCTTAATTGGTAATTTTAGCTGATCTAATCCATGATAGCTTACATACCAGGTGCATATAGGTAGGGCCTAATGGAAATGGTAAATGGTAAATGGAGCTTATTTATATAGTGCTTTCCAGCCCCCTGTGAGGAGCCCCAAAGCGCTTTACAATACCAACCATCCACCCATTCATTCAGACATTCATACACCGGTAGTGGTAGCCTACCTTGCAAGGCGTCATCCAGATCTACCGGGAGCAACTCAGGGTTAAGTGTCTTGCCCAGGGACACAACGACACATGGTGGGCGGACGCGGGATTCGAACATCCAACCTTCCGATCGGGGGTCGACTGCCATTACCACTGTGCCACGGTCGCCCCTAATAGATGTATAATCCCTGTCATAAGCCCACCTAAAACCACATACTGTTGTGACTAACCCATGAAATAGTACTCAAATTCAGACAAGACTGGGAAGGATGACAACACAGGAGTATCAGTGAAGTGATTTTATTTACAGTGTCAGGATAATAGGTTCTGGGTTCCTGGAGGGGAGGAAGAGGAGAAGTTTAGAGGTGCAGCCGATGAGTCTTGTTGATAATAATGAATTAATGGTTCTCTTTCTTACAGGAGGATGTTGAGGAGGCAGACTCAGAGGAGGAAGATGTCCACTTGGTAAGTGTCTCCTTTAATCCAACAAATCCTTTGAAGAGTTGAGTGTCTCCTTGAATCCCATTAATCCTAGAGGTGTTGCAGATGGTGGAGTGTCAGGCTGGAGGATTGGGTCGGTTTAGAGGAATCCAATATGGAGAAGGTCCTTCCAGTCCGAGCCTCTTCGGTGAGTTCAGGTTTGCCTTGAAACCACAAATAGACACAGAATTGAACAAACTAGATTTCACCAGGAAAGATGCTAAGATGACTGTCTCACTTTACCCCAAGTGACTAAATAATTCAGCGAAGACCGGAGCCTCCCCCAAGGCCTAAATAGCAGCTGGACTCATCAACCAGATTAGTGGCAGGTGGTAACCCAGGAACTTCAGCACAACCACTCAGCATCTGCAAGGTGAGCACACAGCAAAACACAACCACAACAGTACCCCTCCCTCAAACATCGCCCCCGGGCGATCGAGGACGCTTGTCGGGGTGCCTCAGGTAGAAGTCAGAAATGAGACTCGGGTCCAGGATGAAGGACCTGGGGACCCAAGAACGTTCCTCAGGACCGTACCCCTCCCAATCCACCAGAAACTGAAGTCCACGACCACGACGTCGAACATCCAGGAGCCGGCGAACAGTGAACGCGGGCTGGTCGTCAATGATGCGGGGAGGTGGGCGGCCCAAGACGGAGGGATTCAGAGGGTCCTCAACAAAGGGCTTGACCTGGGACACATGGAAGGTGGGGTGAACACGCATGGAGCGAGGGAGCTGGAGACGGACAGCAGTGGGGTTGACAAGTTTGACAATGGGAAAGGGTCCAATAAACCTGGGACCAAGTTTCCTGGAGGCGCCCTTCAGAGAGATATGTTGGGTAGAGAGCCAAACCAGTTGCCCCAAAGAGTACAGGGGAGCCGGGAGACGATGACGATCAGTCCCCCGCTTGGAACGGGCATGGGTCCGCAGAAGCGCCTCCCTGGTCTGCCTCTAAATCTGTCTACAATGGCGCAGATGGTGCTGGACAGAAGGAACAGAGATGTCCACCTCCTGGTGGGGGAACAACGGAGGCAGGTACCCCAGAGAAGCCTCAAAAGGGGAGAGTCCAGTAGCTGAGGACGTGTGGGAGTTGTGCGCATACTCGACCCAGGGAAGAAGAGAAGACCAATGAGCAGGATTGTCCTCAATGACACAACGAACAGCGGATTCCAGTTCCTGGTTGCATCTCTCAGACTGACCGTTGGACTGAGGGTGGTAACCTGAAGACAAACTCACTGAGGCGCCGAGGGCTTGACAAAAGGCCTTCCAGACCCGGGACACGAACTGAGGACCTCTGTCCGAGACGATGTCAAGAGGTACGCCATGAAGCCTGAAGACATGTAGGACCAAGAGGCGAGCGGTCTCCATAGCTGAGGGAAGTTGGGAGAGCAGGACAAAATGTGCAGACTTAGAAAATCTATTGACAACAGTAAGAATAGACGTGTTACCATCAGACGGGGGCAATCCAGTCACAAAGTCCAGTGCAATGTGGGACCAGGGACGACCAGGAACAGGAAGAGGCTGGAGTAACCCCACAGGAGGACGATGGGTGCTCTTGTTCGCAGCACACATAGCACAGGCCGCCACAAAACGTTTGACGTCACGTCGAAGGGTAGGCCACCAGAAGTGTCTCGTAGTAAAAGAAACCATACGATTGACGCCAGGATGACAAGAAAATTTAGAGGAATGGACCCATTGGAGAACCTGGCCGATCACAGAGGTGGGAACAAACAGGCGATTAGGCGGGCCATTACCAGGATCGGGCTCGGTCAGCTGAGCCTGAAGGATGACCCTCTCAATCCCCCAGGAGGCGACACCCACAATGCAGGAGCGAGGGAGAATGGACTCGGCCACCTGGGAGGAGTCAGAGGATGAAAATTGCCTGGACAGGGCATCAGGTTTCACATTTTTAGAACCAGGGCGATAGGTAATGGTGAAATTGAACCTGGTGAAGAACAATGACCACCTGGCCTGTCTTGAGGACAGTCTCTTGGCCGTCTGAAGGTAAGACAGGTTCTTATGGTCCGTCAAGACGACAAAAGGCAACGCGGACCCCTCCAACCAATGCCTCCATTCTTCGAGAGCCAACTTGATGGCCAACAACTCCCGATTGCCCACGTCATAGTTGACCTCAGCAGGAGACAGTCGGCGTGAGAAGAACGCACAAGGGTGGATCTTGTTGTCGACAGGGGACCGTTGGGAGAGGACAGCGCCCACTCCGGAGTCCGAGGCGTCCACCTCCACCACGAATTGCAGTTTGGCGTCAGGATGAGTCAAAACAGGCGCAGAGGAAAACAAAGTTTTGAGTTTCAGGAAGGCCCCTTCAGCTTCCCTGTTCCAAGAAAAAACACGGAGAGAGGAGGTGAGTTTAGTCAAAGGACTTGCAACCTGACTGAAATTCCTGATGAAACGGCGGTAAAAATTTGCAAAGCCCAGGAAGCGTTGAAGTTGTTTGCGAGTCTGAGGACGGGGCCATTCCACCACAGCCTTGATCTTCTCCGAATCCGTCCAGACCTGACCACTCCTGAAAACAAAGCCCAAGAAGGCCACAGAGGGCACGCTGAACTCACACTTCTCTGCCTTGACGAAAAGTCGGTTCTCAAGCAGGCGCTGAAGGACAGCCCGGACGTGGTGAGGGTGTTGTACTGGATCCTTCGAATAGATCAAAATGTCATCAAGGTAGACAAATACAAACTGATTCAAGAAATCTCTCAGTACGTCATTAACCAACGCCTGGAAGACGGCAGGAGCGTTTGTCAGTCCAAAAGGCATCACGAGGTACTCAAAATGTCCAAAAGGAGTCCTGAAGGCCGTCTTCCACTCGTCCCCCTCCTTAATACGGACCAGATGATACGCGTTTCTAAGGTCCAGTTTTGTGAACACAACAGCTTCTTGAAGATGCCCATAAATAGACTCAATAAGATGAAGAGGGTATTTATTCTTGACCGTGATTTGGTTCAGGTCCCTGTAATCGATACAAGGCCTCAAAGTCTTATCCTTTTTAGCGACAAAAAAGAACCCCGCACCCACTGGAGAGGTTGAAGCACGGATTATACCAGAGGACAAGGATGTGTCAATATACTCCCTCATAGTTTGCTTCTCAGAACCAGACAAATTATATAGACGACACGAGGGCAAGGGAGCACCAGGAAGCAAATCTATGGAGCAGTCATATGGTCTGTGGGGAGGAAGAGATTGAGCCCTGGATTTGCTAAACACCGGAGCTAGGTCATGATATTGTGGTGGAATTAAGGACAAATCAATCTCCTCTTCTATGTAACAAGGTGGAGGAGAAGCGGAAACTGCTGACCTAAGGCAGTTGGAGGAACAATAATGACTCCAGGAGTTTATTTTCTTTTTAGCCCAATCAATCTGAGGGTTGTGTTTACAGAGCCAGGGAAAGCCTAAAATAAGTTGAGGGGACTCAGAATGAAAAACAAAAAACTCACCCAATTCCTGATGGTTGCCAGATAAGGTGAACTTTAAAGAAGTGATCTGATGGGAGATTGTGGAAATTGTCTGGCCGGTGAGCGCCGTCATGGAGAGAGTCTGGTGTAATTTGTCCATAGGAATAGAAAGTTGTTCCACCAAGCAGTCACTGATGAGATTCTGCTCAGCTCCGGAATCAATCAAGGCCTGTACAGGGAGATTTAACAAATTGTGACAAACAGACGCCTTTAGAGTGAGGCGATTCTCAGGAGAAATGTTAGAGGCGCCCACCAGAATCTCCTGTTTTACTGATGGGACCGACCTTTTAAACGAAGTGAGCAAGTAGCAACAAAGTGACCAGTCTTTCCACAATACAGGCATTCCTTTGCTGCAAAACGACGCTGTCTCTCTTCAGGAGTGAGGCGGGCACGCCCCACAATCATAGGTTCTGATGAGTCAGCGTCATCGTTCGAATTGCCGGCCCGGCTGCGGTTTACCGGATCCGGAAGTGAAACCCCGAAACCGGAGGAACTCTGGGAGTTGTAGTTCAAAACACCCCGACATTCCCTGAGCCGATCATCGATGCGGATAGATAGATCGATCAAATCATTCAAATTGTCAGGTTCGTTTACAAGTGCCAACTGATTTTTAATGGAGTCGTTGAGGGCATTAACAAACACACCTCGTAGAGCGAGGTCCTCCCATCCGGCCTCTCGGGCAGCAATCCGGAAGTGGAGAGCGAAGTCCGCCGCAGATTGTTTCCCCTGGCGTAACGCCATTAGTCTCTTGGAGGCAGTCTCTTGATGCAGGGGACGCTCGAAAACCCTCTGAAAATCATTAAAAAAGGCGGAAAATGTACAGTCATTTACTGAAAGGGACCCAAAGTAAGCATGTGCCCATCGTAACGCTTCTCCTTGAAGAGCGGACACAATGTAGGAGATGCGGTAAGAATCGGAGGAGAAGGTTTGTGGAGCTCTGTTGAAAGCTAAATTACATTGTAGCATGAAGCCACCAAACTGTTCAGATTTGCCGGAAAAGAATTGACTGGGTTTCATCTCGGGCTCACGAGCAGGATTTTGGGTAGGTTGTCCAGAGGTTTGTGGGGCGCTGTTAACGTTGCTAGTTCCTGAGTTGGACGGTGAAGATGCCGGTCCCAGCTTGTGGACCATTCCACCCAGTTGGGCCAGGTTTTTAGAGAGTTCTTGTTGTTGGCTCAGAATCTGTTGACACATGTTTTCAGTAGCAGTTAGTCTGTGTTCTTGTGCAGCAAGAACTTCACTTAATTGATCCCTCCCGGTCTTGTCGTGAGTACTCATGTTGTGGCTGAATTATTCTGTTGGGACTAACCCGTGAAATAGTACTCAAATTCAGACAAGACTGGGAAGGATGACAACACGGAGTATCAGTGAAGTGATTTTATTTACAGTGTCAGGATAATAGGTTCTGGGTTCCTGGAGGGGAGGAAGAGGAGAAGTTTAGAGGTGCAGCCGATGAGTCTTGTTGATAATAATGAATTAATGGTTCTCTTTCTTACAGGAGGATGTTGAGGAGGCAGACTCAGAGGAGGAAGATGTCCACTTGGTAAGTGTCTCCTTTAATCCAACAAATCCTTTGAAGAGTTGAGTGTCTCCTTGAATCCCATTAATCCTAGAGGTGTTGCAGATGGTGGAGTGTCAGGCTGGAGGATTGGGTCGGTTTAGAGGAATCCAATATGGAGAAGGTCCTTCCAGTCCGAGCCTCTTCGGTGAGTTCAGGTTTGCCTTGAAAACCACAAATAGACACAGAATTGAACAAACTAGATTTCACCAGGAAAGATACTAAGATGACTGTCTCACTTTACCCCAAGTGACTAAATAATTCAGCGAAGACCGGAGCCTCCCTCAAGGCCTAAATAGCAGCTGGACTCATAAACCAGATTAATGGCAGGTGGTAACCCAGGAACTTCAGCACAACCACTCAGCATCTGCAAGGTGAGCACATAGCAAAACACAACCACAACACATACTCGCATGACACATAGAACCAGGGTGGCACCAACTGGAAGCCATCCAGCCCGTAACCTTCGATGTGGGAACCTGCTACTCCAACGTTGGTCTTCAACCTTCATCCAAAGGTCGCCTCCTCTGCGTCAATCGAAGGATCCCCTCTACATGCTGATTAAAAAAAAACATTCTTGCTGATTAAATCAATAACCACAATCGTTATGGAATTACCGCTGTGGATTATAAGACTTTGTTTCCAAGGGATCACAGACTCAGTTTTCCATGGGTTAACAGACTATGTTTTCCAAAGGATTGAAAGCTTACCGCAATGGGATTACTTACGAACAGTATGAAATTTCCAAAAACATTATGGGAGTATAATTTTGATTTTTTTTTCACTTGCTAGATTACATAGATGTCAGAGACATTTGGTGGTATCCTTTCGTGTTGGAACTTATCGCCAAGGACAGGCGATGACTTCCAAAAAGGGGGACTGTAGTGGGACAGCACTCTCATGTCCGTTACTGGATGTGGGCCTCTTCACATCTCTCTGAAACTCTGAGTGTTACACCTTTCTTGAGTCCTCAAGGAGACAAGTGGACACTATTTTTGTTACATTTATTTTGGATTAAGAAACACAAATCAATCAGAAAGACTTCCATTTAATTTGTGTTAATTCAGAATTGATCAACAGTATATTTTTGTCATATAATGATGATCTGTTATTAACATGAGTTGCTCTCATGCTGGTTTATTTCTGCAGAACAAGCATGCTTTAATATTATGGCACAGTTCAGGGTAAACTTTTAACTTGCAACTTCTTTTGTGTTGTCTGTGAAGTAGCCATAATATTCTCTGTGCTAACAAGCGGCCATCTGGCCGATTCTATAAACAAGTTTTCCTACTGTCCTTCAGAGATCTTCCGACTGTGGGAGCTAATACTCATTCTTTTATTTTGTTAAACCAGCCAATAACCATTCAGGAAGTGGGCAGACTCCGCCCTCCATATAAAATCTTACTTCCTGTAGACTGGTTAGTGCATTGGGGAGAACTGAACTAACAACTGGTTCTTCTCTGGAATCTGGTGAAACGTGGAGGTCATTTTGTCAATTAGACCTACGTTTCTCAGCAGAGTTACAGTAGAGCCTTGCTGTAACTCATTCACCCCTTTCTGAAAAAATTTGTTTTCGGAACGTTTTATTTTGAAACTCAGCCAGAAGCTGGCCCTGTTCCTGCCGAGAAAAGCACACTTTTGCTCTTCTGAATCAACCATACACGCGCGGAAGTCAACTGGACGTCAACTGGACAACACAGTCCGTTAGTGTCCACAAAACTTCGTTGCTCTTATCTCCAGAGACATATCGTCACCAGGTAATGAGGCGTTGATTGTATGCTGAACGGCTGAGAAGTCCAGCTGGACCTGTTCGGGAAAGTGTCACCCTGTCATTTCAAAATAATTAACTTCCGTTAAACTTAGCTTTCATTTGGTTCAAGACAAGAAAGTTCATTCTCAATAGTCCAGGTATCAAATCCGCTCATTCTCAATCAGTTCATCTGGACAGTTTCTTTTTTGTAGAAACGTTTCTCTGACTGACGAAGCCCTCTGGAGTGAGGGTGAAACGTTTCTACTAAAAAGAAACTGTCCAGATGAACTGATTGAGAATGAGCGGATTTGATACCTGGACTATTGAGAATGAACTTTCTTGTCTTGAACCACTTTGGACATGTCTGCCTGCCTGGGAGGAGTCGACGAGGGACAGGACAGCCCCCAGAAACCATCTTGGCTACAGCAAACTGGTTGGTCCACTTAAGTTCTTTACTTGGTGGGGTAACTTCAGTGTGCTTGGGACTACTCTGACTGACGAAGCCCTCTGGAGTGAGGGCAGAAGCCCTCTGGAGTTTTTACAAAAAAGAAAATGGTCCAGATGAACTGATTGAGAATGAGCGGATTAGCTTTCATTTCTTTCACTTCTTCCTCCTTAGTCTTATTTTTCTGAAGCCATTAATCTTTTAAGTAAATGTGCCAACTGGAAAGTTAAACCTAACTTCTGTTTGTTTAATTTGAATTCTTGTCTACAGTAGTTATTAAATCAGAACTAATCTCGATACAATGTTTAATGTACTTTTATGATTGTCTCAATAAAAGGTTCATCTTTGGTGGATCAACATAAGTTGACGTCTCTCGTGAAATTACATTTGTCTAGTCACTTTAAAGCAATTTAATCCGGAAAAAGAGTAAACTCGTGAATATTGATGATAGATGTGTGTAGATAAAATCTGCTCAAACCTTTCATCTAAAATATAGGTGTAGTGTTTTCAACGAGGATGTTGGTGACACTGAGTTAAACCACAAATGAAGACCCTGGAGTTTAGTTGCAGCTTGTTTAATTGTCTTCATGAACATGTGGTGAAAACTGAAATGACAGGAAATACACAATCTCAACACACAGAGACATATGTACACAAATCAAGTTGTTCAAGTTCGCTAAAATAACATTACAGAAAAATCAACAATAATATCCAAACTAATCAGTATAAGCTGTAATATAATGCAACTTACGGCGTTCCTGCCTGACAATTGAGAGTGGATGGCATCTGATAACATTTTTATGCTGCTTCTTTCTAGCCTGGCCCTTGCCTTCCTGCACAGCTCCGCTCAATTCTCATTTCCCTTCACTGCACAGTCTGGGACTTCTCTCATAGACAACGATTTCTCCGGTAGATTTTTGACCGGACAAATCAGAGAACAGAAGGGGTGGAGTTTTTGGCCCCTAACCCACGCCCCCACCTGTCCCAGCGCAGCCAGCGAGCAGCCGCATGTTCTCATTCAAAGCGATGCAAAGTGATGCAGGACTGTTGTATAAATGACACAAATGTATTAATCTCCCCTTCTTAATCCCTTATCTGGAGTTTTCTTTTGTTTTTTTGGCCAAAAGTCAAGTGTTCGCTCCCTCCTCCTCCTCTCCCTCCGCTGATAAGGAAATGCCCCCACCTGTCCCAGCGCGCAGCCAGCGAGCAGCCGCATGTTCTCATTCAAAGCGATGCAAAGCGATGCAGGACTGTTTTATATGTGACACAAATTTATTAATTTCCCCTTCTTAATCCCTTATCTGGAGTTTTCTTTTGTTTTTTTTCCCAAAAGTCAAGTGTTCGCTCCCTCCTCCCTCCTCCTCCTCCTCCTCTCCCTCCGCTGAACAAGGAAATGCCTCAGGTTGTCACGAGAGAATTAAAGTCAGGTTTTAAGTTGCTGCCCGAGTCCCATCAGATTTCCTGGTCTTCTGGTGTGTTGGACCAGCGATCCATGGTTTTATTTTATTTTATTAGGACGTTTTATTAACATATAAACACAATACAGTATGCAACGGGGCGAGAGAAAACTCAGCAAGAGGCGGAGCTGAAGTCAAGTTCAGCAAACCACGGGGGAGCAGCCATCAGCAGAGGCCACGTCTCCAGCAAGAATTGGTTGTCAATGGAGAGGTCCCAGACCCTTGTCTGAAGTGAAGTGAAGGACATGGTCTGGTTTTAACCAGGCTAGCTTCTTTCATACAAATCTTTGTTTTTGAAGCGAACCGTTAGACAGGAAGTACGTAACCGGAAGTACGTACCCGAAACCGGAAGTAGAATTTATCGATAATATTTTTTAATAAAAACTTATATAAAGCATGAATTGTTTGTCTAAACAACTTGCAAACATTTTTAATAACACCAAAAATGTTTTTATAATTATTTACTTTGTATTTAACCCTTTGAACTTATTTATAGAAATGCCTTAAGGACAACACACTCCCCGCCTGGCCTTATGAGGCTACTACTAAACAATGCATTATGCATTCAGTCCTTTGGCATGAGAAGAATAACTTCTGTAACTGGTCGCATAAATGTCTTTACACAACCTTGATCCCATCCCTTTACCTCGATCTTTCTTACTAGACTGTCCTTGCCTGGAAATGTTGCAGCGACCCTTGCCATGGGCCAGCTGTTACGTGCAACCTGCTTGTCCTTTAGCAGAACTAGGTCGCCAACTTGGAGGTTTCTACATGATACAGTCCATTTCTGTCTTTGTTGTAAAGTGGGCAAATACTCATGCCTCCAGCGTGTCCAAAACTGGTTGGAAAGAGCTTGGACTTGTCTCCATTGTTTGGTGTAAAGATCTTTATCCAAGAAGTCTCCGGGTGAAGGTAGAAGGCAAGATTTCTGTGTATTGAGCGTCGATGGGGATAGAATAAAGGGGTTCTCTGGATCCGACGACACTGGAACAAGCGGCCTTGCATTTATGATGGCTCCTTCTGTCAGATGATGACCTTGATGTTCCACCAGCTCGTGGTGATGACGAGTTAGCAAGAGGAAGATGTGACTGTGTTTAGGGAGAATTAATGGACTATTTTCAAAGTTCTCGATTTCTCAGTGTTTGAGTTGGCCTCCAACAGAAATGAGACCATCCTACAGGATTGGACTGGGCTTTTGTAGAGGGCTCTGCTTTGAGATCGGCTTGCCAGCATAAAGGGCAGAAAGTTCTTTTTCAAAGTGGGCCTTTTGTGTCTCCTTGAGGATGACAGTTTTTGCTTGAGCTATCTCCTCTGGAGTGTGAGGTAGGTGACATTGGTGCCAGCCTTTACATTTGCTGTTTGGATTGGTCCCATTGAAGGATTTTGCGATGTGGATAAGATTTGCTATAGCTCTGACCAAGGACTTGAAAGTGGAAAAGCGCTCGAAACGTTTACTGTTGAGTACTTGGAGGTGAGTGACATAAGTTCTGATTTCTGGCTTAATTTCTGAGTCTTTGTCAGGTTCGATTAAGTCAAACATTTCACTCACATTTGGTGTCTCTGCAGGAGTTTGGTGGATGAATGATGGTCCGGTGAACCAGGTCAACTTTTTTAGCTGAGCTACTGACAATGACCTCGATACATGGTCTGTTGGGTTTTCTTCTGTGCGCACATAGTGCCATTGTTCTGGCTTTGACGACTGGCGAATGCGCTGTGCTCTGTTGTTTGGCAGTCGCTGGCGAGGTTCTTTAAACGGAAGAGGGGCGACCCAACTGTTGTCCTCATCTCTGTACACAGCATTGTCCATTATTTTGATAAACATGGCGTCCTGTATTGAGGGAGCTGGTTTATTGTCATCTTCCGTCTGGTTAAAAACAGTTTGTCTCAGAGCTTGCTCAGGTGCTTTACTCAGCCTATTTGTGTATGGCATTTCCTTGAGTTGCAGAAGGCTGTTGCATGGCTCAAAAACTGTGGGTCGACCATTTTCTAGGACGACTGTTTTGAGAGTGCTGATAGTCGGCCTATGAAGATTACCAAGACAAACCTCCCCGACTACAACCCATCCTAGATCTAAACGCTGAGCAAATGGTACATTATGAGGCCCATTAACTCTCTGCCTGACCTTGTGTACCCGTAAAACATCTCGCCCTAGTAACAGGAGTATTTCAGCTTTAGGGTCTAGTTCTGGAATGTATTTTGCCATAGATTGAAGATGTGGCTGGTGTAGCACTACGCTAGGGATTGGGATTTCACTTCTGTTATTGGGAATGTCCTGACACTCAATAAGCGGGGGTAGAGGGATAACTACCGACCTATCTAGTGACTCAATCTGAAAGCCTTGAGCCGTTTTACCCCACGTTTCTACAACACCAGAACATGTTCTGAGATTGTAAGAGAACGGTTTGGTTTTAATGTCAAAAAGTTCAAAAAACTCTGGCCTGGCTAAGGAACGATTGTTCTGATCGTCTATTATTACATAAGCTTTGACTGCTTTGTTCTTGTAACCTAAAGGGTACACCCACGCAAGACATATCTTAGAACATGAACGACCCCACTGACCTGGACCGCACACATCTGTGCAGCTTGTTGTGACATTGACTGTGTCAGGACTGTTCTCTCCCTCCCCGCCATTCTCTTGTGCCGGTAAGGGAGCCTTGTTGATCTGTGGTGGAGGACCAGGATGCATGATTGCATCGTGGCTTGTGCTATCACATTCAGAACACGTTACTGCAGATTTACAATCCTTTGCAAGATGAGTGTCTGAAGAGCAGCATTTAAAGCATATGCCTTTCTCTTTGAGGAAGACCTTCCTTTCATCGAGTGGTTTGTTCCGAAATGTCCTACATTTTTTGAATGGGTGTGGCTTATTATGCAGAGGGCAGTTCCTGTTAAAATCATTGTTGGGGAGAGAAATATTGGTTTTGTGTACAGTAATAGGTTTACTAGAGTTAAAGTTCTTTGAATATAGTTTTCTGGCCTTGAGTATGTTTGGTCGTTTTGTTGGTGGAAACTTAGATCATTGCGTCTCTTTGCCTCTTTGCACATGAATTTGCAGAAATACTTAAAAGGTGGGAAACAACCTTGATTTTCCTCTTTATATTGAGATCCATGTGACATCCACTTTTCCTGAAGTCCGTGTGGGAGTTTTTCAACAACTGGCCCAATTCCGCGAGAAGTGTCCAGATATTGTAGGCCAAGGAGGTAGCCATCTTCCTTGGCACTTTGAATCTCTTGTAGCAGATCCCCTAGTTCACGCAGCTTGATGTTATCTTTGACCGTTATTCTTGGAAAACTGTCCAGTCGTTGGAAGAGCAAGTTTTCAATTATTTCAGGAGCTGCATAACATTCGTTTAGTCTCTCCCATGCTTTGTATAGAGCTAATGTGGGGTTATTGACATGTACTGAATGTATGCGTTTTACCTATACCATACCATACCATTTTATTTATAAAGCACTTTAAACAGGAACAAGTCCACACCAAAGTGCTGGACAAACAAACACGCAACAGGCAACACAGACAATGAAGTACAACACGAAAAACATAAAAACATTGCAGATCATAAATCAAACGATCCAATACAAATCAGCTGGCATTGAAAGCAATGGAGTAGTAGTGAGTTTTTAACCGGGATTTGAAAACCGAGAGGGAGGGGGCCTGTTTGATGAGCAGCGGTAACTCGTTCCAGAGTCTTGGGCCTGCTACAGAGAACGCCCTGTCACCTCTGCGCTTAACACTAGGAATACCAGAATATTCAGATGAGTACTACACTTACCAGAGACTGTAAAATGACAGATTGAGGGATTTGCATTCAATTAGGTTTGTGTGACCCCCTGGGGCTGAAGTCTTTTGTGTGCTCAAAACATCCCCCCAGTAGCCAAAACAAAACATCTCCCCCATATTCCAACAACAACATTCCTTCTGCAGGTTCAAAGTGCAGCTTTTTACAACACAGACCAAACTTTTGGAGATGTTGATGACTCTTTGCAAATGTCAACGCTAGAAACTTCAGTTTATTTTATAGATATACGTTTTATACTTTTTATACTACTATGCAAAAACTCAGGACAGTATTACACTTTTATTATTTCATTTTATGCTTATGTTCATTGGGTGTTTGGTGTTTTAGGGGTGTTTGGTGTTTCAGTGTTGGTGTAAATTTTCATACTTTTATACTACAGGTAGTCCCCGATTTACGAGCGAGATCCGTTACAACGAGGCGCTCGTAAACCGGAAATCTCGTAATTTGGAACGGTTGCCATGTCTCTCGTAAGTCCGAAATTTCGCTCGTAAATTGGAACGGTTTCGCTAGCGCGACTACAAACACTCTATTTTCATCAAAAAACTGCTTATGAGTGCATAAAAATGATCGGAAACGTGTGTCCATATGTTTATCTAACTAACTGTGGTGAAAAAACACATGAAAACTCAGTATTTTTTGCGTTTTTTCCAAAAATTCGCCAGCTCGTAAGTCTGGAACCTCGTAGATCAGAGCGCTCGTAATTCGGGGACTACCTGTATTATGAAAAAACTCAGGACAGTGTTACACTTTTTTACTATTTTATGCTTATGTTTATTAAATGTTTTAGTGTTTAGTGTTTAGATGGTTACTGTTGCACCGAGGGACTGAGAGAAACGCAATTTCGGTCCTGTGTATGTCCTGTACATATTGCAGTTCTGACAATAAAGTTGACTTTGACTGCCTCTAAGCGAGCAGGTCCCCGGTTCAAATCCTGGTCCGGGGGCCTTTCTGGGTGGAGTTTGCATGTTCTCTCCGTGCATGCGTGGGTTTTCTCCGGGTGCTCCGGTTTCCTCCCACAGTCCAAAAACATGCATGTTAGGCTGATTGTTAACTCTAAATTGACCCTAGGTGTGAGTGAGACAGGTCCCTCTTGTAAATGAGTCCCCGTGGCTCAACGAGTCCAGCCTGTATAAATAAAGGTTGAATGAATGAATGAACAAACTGATATGGAGAGAACACAAATTCTGTAAGAATAAAAATACTAAATATCACCTATTCCACGGTCAAGGCGGGATTGCATTGGTCACTTTTATCTGAAGGCGGCGGGATTGTACAGGTGGTCCCCGACTTACGAGGACATCGACTTACAGGCCTTCGGCCTGGAAACCCTGCTATGGACCGTATCGGTTCATAAGTTTCTCCGCGGAGACACATGCGCTTTATGTGAACGGCGGTTTTGTCAGGAAGGCATCTTTGTCCTTCCTGGACGAAGGACAAATGGTAAATGGAGCTTATTTATATAGCGCTTTCCAGCCCCCTATGAGGGGCCCCAAAGCGCTTTACAATACCAACCATCCAACCATTCATACACACATTCATACACCGGTAGCGGCAGACTGCCATGCAAGGCGCCATCCAGTCCTACCGGGAGAAACTCGGGGTTAAGT
>JBBPBX010060447.1:0-21442 GCA_038048925.1 Garcialebias charrua
GATTGAATCCATTCTCAAAACTCCTAATTTACCTTTTAAGGGTAAATTGATTTTATTGGAGGTTTGACACCCTGAACAACTTAATAGAAAATAAACACCCTCCTGAGATTATATAGAAGATGTGAGGAAGACGCTGAACAGTCAATCCACATAAAGCTGCAAGACTCAATATTATAATTTTCTAAATATTGCAGAAGCAATATTAAAGTTTTGTGATAATATTAACTTGTCCATACTATTGTGAGTGATCAAACTTCTATTGATAGAATATCTAGCAGCTTTATGCTTAAAAAATATACAGTATACAGTATATATCCATCCATCCATCCATCTTCTTCCGCTTATCCGGGGTCGGGTCGCGGGGGTAGCAGCCTAAGTAGGGAGGCCCAGACTTCCCTCTCCCCAGCCACAGTATATATATATTTCCTAAATAGTGTTTCAACCCTTAAAGGTTCAGTATGCAGTTTCTGTAGAACTGCAGCAGTTAGAAATATTTTCAACAGGCAAAGCATTCTGATCCCTCCCCCTCAGAGCCATATGGCTCTGCCCCCTTGTGGTCTGTTGAATTTCAAATTCAAGCTCTGTTTTTATTGGCTGATTCAAATTCAAGCTCTGTTTTTATTGGCTGGTTACAAACTCTGTTTTTATACATAGTTCCCACACACGTGACTAGAATTCTAGAATTCTGGAATTTCCGCCATTTTAGTAGGATAAACCGACGCGAGCAACCAGAGCTACTCTTGACCAAGGCGCTGTGGTTGGAGTTGAGTTGGAGGAATAAATGTCAGACGAAGCGGTACTGCCCCCTGGTGGAGAAGGGCAACAAGTTGTGAGTTGGAGAAATAAATCATGTCAGACGAAGCGGTATTGCCCCCTGGTGGAGAAGGGCAAAAAGTTGTCACGAAGAAGTTACTCTGAGTGTCCACAACGGAGCAGATTCGCAGCTTTAAATTCATGGATGGATGCTTAAGATCCAGTAACAGAGTTGTGAAGGACGTCCAGAGCTCGTCATTGCTGTCTTCATGTTAATAACAGTTCTGGTGAATGGCAGAGTAAGTGATTACACGTAGATGTGACGTCCCTCGTAGCTATAGCAGCTAAGCTAGCTCTTTGCTAATGGTGTTGTTTACTGCGTGCTAAGCTACGTAGCTTGAGCTACAGTAAATATAACCGATTTTTAACATAACAAAGAATAGCTTAGCTAATGTAACTTGTGCCACAGTAAATATCAGCCATGTGTACTTTAGTAAAAGCTACATCGGCTATGCTAATCTGAGCTACTTTTTTATTTTTTTTATCTGTGCTACTTTAAAGCATAGATATTAAAGATCGTTGCTTCAGCTTAACTGATGAGCTTGTTAGTAAGGATGGCTGATATTTCTCACATTACATTAGCCTATGACTGCCTTTCATACTTAAATTAGTGTTAACAAAATTAATTATTTATAATTATTTCTCAGTCATAGTATTAACGTTTCTCAGTAAATGTCAGATATTTATTTTCCACTGTGATTTGCCTTTGTTAATAAAGTTAGTGGTGAAAAGTTACAATTTGGTAACTCCTTTTACCGTAATCCATTAGTTAAATATTGCTTTAAACCCTGAAAGCATTTTGTTTTCTCTTTCTGTGTAAGGTACCGAGTCCCAGGAGATCGATGAAGCTGGATGGATGAAAGATGGATGAATCTGCTTTTCAAATACATTTGGTGTTGCTGTGAAAACACACATTGCTAAATGAACGTGTGCTTACCTTTAGTTTGAATAAAACAGTTGTACCAAGTTTCACCTTGTTTATTTCAATAATTAAGTTGTTGTTTAATGTCCAATAATGAGAAGTTCTACTGCACATAAATAAAACCTACATGTAGTGATTGTTCTTAATTGGCAACTTAACTTACCAGTTTAGTGTTAATTATTAACATGTACAAAACATAAAAACATGCATGTTCCTGTTCATCCTCCAGTAGTAGACTGATAAAGTTCAGAATAAAAGCTATAATTATAAATTCAAAACAATTTAAACTGAATACAATATGAGAACTGTGGGTGATTTATATATTTTAATGAAATGATTAATCAAAACACTCTTCAACAAGAAACGATGCATCCGAGCGCAGTTTCTGATCTTAAACAAATGAACAGATTTCTCATCATGTGGGACCATCCGACTGGAGCAGCCAACCCCTCCGGATCTGAGACTGGACCCGGGTCTACGAACTATTCACTCATCTGTACCTTAAAAAAATGAAAAGATTAGTAAACATTGTCATTTTTTGCATCACAAAGTTTAAAATAAGACTCCAAGTTTGCTACTCAAAGTATAAAAAATAAATACAGTTGCACCTAACAGCTATCGTACCGGTAAGTGTGGCTGTCAACTTCAGTGTGGGGTTCTGGTCACGAGTGGAAGAATGGAGTGTGAGCTTGACAGACGGATTGGTGCAGCATTTGCAGTATTAAGAACCTGTTAATGACCAGATCATTTTTATTATGTCTTGAAACATTAAAGCCTGAAATGGACTGAAAGAGGGTGGACATTTTTTAAACAACTAACACATTGTGTACCTAAAATGTCATTTCCTCCAGGATGACTGGCAGCTAGTTTGCAGAGCTGCAGCAGACTCAGGACCAGCTTCAGTAACACCCTATCAGTAGGATTAGCTGCAGAGGACAAAAAGAAAAAAAGTTTTTATATACAACAGGTTTTTATTCATGCAAAGTTTGTTTTTGTGGAATCACACCGTGACATTTTCTGAGCAGCTCTCGGATCTGCTCTTTGTTGTGAGTTTTGCTTGTTGCATTACCTGTCTCAGTTTGAGACAGTTTATCTGTCATTAACGTGTGTGTATCAGCCTGATGTCACAGGGTAAATAAAGGTTCAAAATAAATCATTAACAAGCAGCTTCCTAACAACAAAGAGCCTAGGATAAACACGGGTGGGACACCTTGTTCCCGTGAGTGTTACGAAGTGGAGGTTAGCATTAGCATAGCGTTGCTAAGCTAACGTCAGTAACAGACAGTAACAGAAGAGCAAGAAACTGAAAAAACTGTTCAAACACACACAGTTTCGCAAAATTATTCACATAGAATCTTTGTTTACCTGACTAGAAGTGATCGGAGCGTATTCTTGATGTTGTGGAGGGCAAATCCTTCCGGTTGATATTACACAGCCAGTAACCTACGCTGCCACTAGTGGTCAGGAAAGGAAGTATTACCAACCAAAATGGCGGAAAACCCGAAATACCTCTTATGTGACGTCACGTGGGAACTATGTATTGGCTGGAAAATGGAGGGTCACCTTTTCTTTTTAGAAATGCTTATTTACCACCTGGAGAAGCAAGGGGACAATATTTTTTTTAATTTTTTTTCAGAGATTACCTGGCTAACATCAGTCTGTCAGGAGGTAGTGACAGAGTGAAGAAATATGTTCATAAAAAAAGCTACATACTGCAGCTTTAATCTGTTTGCATGACATGCCTTTGATACTGCACACAAAACAGGAATACTGCACATGATTGTGTTTTGAGAAGAGAAACTAGAAATGCTTTAAGTTTGTTTTTTAGAATAATGAGCTTTAAATTTATTAAACTGAGCGACTAATATTAATTTGCAAAGTCATTTAGGAGTTTTGACATACTTAAATTAAAAAATACAAATAGTTGTTTATGATGTCATCTGTCATTGGTGATAAAGGGCTAAAATCTGATATTTGATGCTCCAATAATCAGAGACTAATCCAGTGACTTCTTTGACATTTACTGTATATTTGCTTGTGTTTATATGCCTGTGCAGTCTCACATCTTTATACAGATATTTTCTCTTAATACTTTATTCTCTTCATCTGTATTTATTTAGATCAACTTTATTTGAAATATATAATAGTGAATATAATAAATATTGTTTACCTTAGTGCAGAACCAATGCAGTGCTGTGAAGTCCCCGTTTTTGGCTTGTGAGTATCTAAGTATTGTGCTCTGTAGGAAAAAAGTATAAATGGTTCATAGCAAGAGCAACATAAAACATTTTTAATCAAAATTCTGAATCAATTTATATGTGTATGAACAAAAAAACTGTCAAGATATGTGAGCTGCCTGACTTTTCAGTTTGTGAACCTCTGACTCCATCTTGTGGAGAACAACAACTGTGACCGTCCTCGCCAAACTGTTCTAGTTTCCATCATGAATACAAGATTCATCTTCACATTCTTTGTTTTCTAACCAAATATGTGTTGCATGAACACTTTAAATAAATAAAAAATAAAAAAACATAAATAAAAGGTGGCTTTTAAACATCTTTTTTTAAGCTGCAGATCAATGGATAAGCACAAAACGACTTGCCTTCAGCTCATCCACACTTTTAAATTTCTGGGTTAAAACGTCCTTGATCTGTTCCCAAGCTTGCTTTTTTTGAAGGTTCTGCAGTTCCTGTGGAAGCAAAAGTTATACTGTATTGAGCTTCAGAAGTGAAATCAGCTAAAAGTGATGACTTAAAGCCAGCTTTATTAAACATCAAAGTTGTTAAAAGAAGCAAAACCAGACATACAGTTAGCCAGCTTTACGGCCAAACCAGAACCACTGATGTAAAGTTGTGAAATTAAATGCAAAATTTAACACGTGTTCTTTTTTTTAACAAAACACGAGTGCAATTACACTCCTTCTATCCAAGTGACTTAAACTGACTGATTTTTTCACTTGCTTGCACCTTTTTGCCTTATTTGTTATACCTTACATACTTTGTACATTTAGTACATTTTACCTTGTACGTACTTTTGGTTTTCACCTATTTGTTTAAAAAAAAAAAGTAAATATGTTTGAACAGCTGATTGGAGTCAGCTAAAGTCTTCTGCTTGGCATTTATTGTGGACAGCAAAGTAAAAGTGGAGTTGCTCAGGGAGACATTTCCAGTTGAGCACATGACGATAAACATTTTGAATTCTTAAATAAAAATCTGAATAATTACCTCATCTTTGACGAGAAATATGTTTCTACTTGAGCAGGGCATCCTGACATGGACATTATCCCAGGCATCCATAAACTTAGAGGGATATGGAGCAGGAACTCTACCATTTTGAAGAAGGTCTGTCTGTCGGCGAGTAATAAAATACAATTAGTACAAGCAGAATGTGTGGGCAATCTAAACAAACTGTAAGCGAAAACACACAGCAAACTAAACTTGAGCTATTGCTGATGTACGACAGAGTATTAGAGCCATGGCACGCTAAGAAAAAAAAATACGAGAAAAAAGTCATAAAATTACGAGAATAAAGGCATGGTATTACGAGAATAAAGTCGTACGACAAAGTCATAATATTATGAGAATAAAGTCATAGTATTACAAGAATAAAGTGTACAATAAAGTTGAAATATTACAAGAACAAAGTTGTAACATTACAATAATAGTCATAATATTATAACAATAAAGTTGTAATTTATGAGAATAAAGTAGAAATTTACGAAAATAAAATTGAAATAGTACAAGAATAAAGTAGTATTTCGAGATTAAAGGCATAAAATTATGAGAATAAAATCACAGTATTACGAGAATAAAGTTGTACGACAAAGTTGTAACATGAGAATAAAGGCATAGTACTGTATTACGAGAATAAAGTGTACAAGAATAAAGTCGAAATATTATGAGAACAAAGTTGTAGTATTACAATAATATAATATTATGAGAATAAAGTCGTAATATTACTAGAATAAAGTCGTACAAGAATAAAGTAGAAATATTACGAAAGGAAAATTGAAATGGTACAAGAATAAAGTAGTATTTCGAGAATAAAGGCATACAATTATGAGAATAAAATCACAGTACAGTATTACAAGAATAAAGTCGTACGACAAAGTTGTAATATGAGAATAAAGTGTACAAGAATAAAGTTGAAATATTATGAGAACAAAGTTGTAGTATTACGATAATATAATATTATGAGAATAAAGTTGTAATATTACTAGAATAAAGTCGTACAAGAATAAAGTCGAAATATTACAAAAATTAAATTGAAATAGTAAAAGAATAAAGTAATATTTCGAGATTTTTTTTTTCTTCTTTCAGCTGCTCCCTGCGTTAGGGGTCAGTGTTTATGAAGGAGTCCGCGACCACTTTTACTTCACCGTTTGTGAAATATGCCTCCATCCACATTATGTGAGGACTAAATCCATTAATGCAGCCATTAATTGCAATGCCATGGTTTCAATTTATCTTAAGAATCCACATGCAACATTGGGCCCCCTGCTCTTGTACTGCTGATGTCAGAGACATCGTACTTGCCAAAGTTCAACTCCTACTGGATCCAAAATCTTGACGACCATCCTCATTGTCTGCTGAGAAACAACAGAACCTCGCTGAAGGTCACTCAGATGTAACCACCTAGCATATGTGTCAAACTCAAGGCCCGGGGGCGAAATGTGGCCCTCGTTGACATCTTATCTGGCCCACAAGATGTTATTTTAAATGTAAAATACTTTAATAACTTATTTTGTTTTTCAGTAATCTTTGATTATGATGCCAAAAGTGAAACAGAGAACATCAAATGAGACCAATCAAGCTCGTTTAGGAACCTGCAACATTAACTTGAGTTAATGTAGTCTGAAACCAGCCCTTAGTTTGAAAAATGTTTTAATTTTGGCGCCTTTAGTAAGTGAGTTTGACACCCCTGACCAATCGACCACTGCCAGAAAGCTTCTCTTCCAAAAGCAGCAATATCTTCCAAATCCGTGCAGTTCTTTCTTCGAAATGGACATACCAGTAGTTGTTCGTACAATTGTTTCAAGTTCTGATACTGATAAAAATCTGATGTTGATGTGCTCACACATTATTTCCTTATCTGTAAAAACCCAATACTGTACCAAAGAATAACTTAACAAGATGCCCAACATTCATAATTTTACCGCAGTTTACTTTTTCATGTCTGAGTTCTGGTAATATTACAAGTTTATTCTATTAATATTGCAAGTTTATTCTAGTAATATTGCAAGTTTATTCTGGTAATGTTTATTCTAGTAATGTTTATTCTAGTAATTTTACGAGTTTATTCTGGTAATATTACAAGTATATTCTGGTAATTTTACGAGTTTATTCTGGTAATATTGCAAGTTTATTCTGGTAATATTACAAGTTTATTCTAGTAATATTACAAGTTTATTCTGGTAATATTACAAGTTTATTCTGGTAATATTACAAGTTTATTCTGGTAATATTGCAAGTTTAATATTACAAGTTTATTCTGGTAATTTTACGAGTTTATTCTGGTAATATTGCAAGTTTATTCTGGTAATTTTACAAATTTATTCTGGTAATATAGCAAGTTTATTCTGGTAATTTTACGAATTTATTCTGGTAATATTACAAGTTTATTCTGGTAATTTTATGAGTTTATTCTGGTAATATTGCAAGTTTATTCTAGTAATATTGCAAGTTTATTCTGGTAATATAGCAAGTTTATTCTGGTAATTTTACGAGTTTATTCTGGTAATATTACAAGTTTATTCTGGTAATTTTACGAGTTTATTCTGGTAATATTGCAAGTTTATTCTAGTAATATTGCAAGTTTATTCTGGTAATTTTACAAGTTTATTTTGGTAATTTTACGAGTTTATTCTGGTAATATTATAATTTTATTCTAGTAATATTGCAAGTTTATTCTAGTAATATTACAAGTTTATTCTGGTAATTTTACGAGTTTATTCTAGTAATATTGCAAGTTTATTCTAGTAATATTACAAGTTTATTATGGTTATTTTACAAGTTTATTCTAGTAATATTGCAAGTTTATTCTAATAATATTACAAGTTTATTCTAATAATATTACAAGTTTATTCTGGTAATTTTACGAGTTTATTTTGGTAATATTACAAGTTCAATCTGGTAATTTTATGAGTTTATTCTGGTAATGTTACAAGTTTATTCAAGTAATACTATAACTTTATTCTTGTACGACTTTATTCTTGTAACTTCATGACTCTTTCTCGTAATGTCATTTTTTTTCCTTAGCGTGGCCCTAATACTGTACTCCCTCATACTGAACACAACTTTTGATATGAATATTTTTTGAAGTCATGGAATAAGTCCTCAAACCCTAATCATGACAGTGTGCTGGTGAGGATCATCCTTCAGTGGTGGAAGGGTTCCTCCACATCTTGGCATTCTCTTCAGCTCACTGATCGGCGTTCCCAACCATCTGACCTGAGCAGGCGTCATCTTCTTGTCTCGATCTCCATCCGAGGATGTATCTGGCCGGCCCCTTTTCACAGGTAAGCTCTGTGACAAAGCTCGTGAAAAAAAGTCTGTTATTTTGATCCTTTTTTTGGCAGAGCCCTCAAAACTTGTAGCGCACGCTCCAGTTGGCTCTTCCTCTAACTCTTTTTCATCCCGAGGGCCTGTCTGTGTACATCCACTTCCTGTGGAATCCCTTGAAGTTGGTGACATAGGAAAGCTTGTGGCCCAGTCTTGCGGCGTTAACGGTTGTGTTTCTTCATCCATATCAGAGTCTGAAAATTTTGCAGCATTTTTACAGTCTAAAGACGAGGCTGAACTGCTTTGAAACCCAAGGCCGTCAGTCACTCCCACATCCTTCTGGTTTGGGCACTTTTCAGGTGCGTCTTGCGGTGTTAACGGTTGTGTTTCTTCATCCATGTCAGAGTCTGAAGATTTTGCAGCATTTTTACAGTCTAAAGACGAGGCTGAACTGCTTTGAAACCCAAGGCCGTCAGTCACTCCCACATCTTTCTGGTTTGGGCACTTTTCAGGTGCGTTTGGACTTTTTGAGGGCTTAAGCAACCAACGTTCAAGTGCGTTTCTAATCTTCTGTGGCTGTCCAAGGCCAGCTTTTTTTAACTTTTCGTCTGGTAAACTGTCTTTGTCTCTTTTTGACTGAGGATCCATGTTTGTCTTATTTTCCCTTCTCTCTTGAGCTATGATTTTATCACCGGTGTTTTGAATACATAAAGATCGACCTGAAAAAACAAAACAAAAAAAATGTTTTTATTGAAATTGTTGTCATGCACTTTAAGGCTATTAATGTCTAGCCACAATACCTTTGTCAGAAGATGGAGGTGTTTCTGGATTATTTGTTTCAACTTTTTGCCTTTTTGCTGATGGCTGAAAGTCTGTCATCCTGCAGAACAAGCAGACAATAAATAAATCATGTTCATATAAAATAGAAAGCTCAACGTTAACATAGAAAGACGGGTACTCACAACACAGCTTGAGCAAAACCCAAAACCAAAATGTTTGATTTTGTCCACACCTGATTTCTTGTCAATCTCAATAAGGAAGTAAATTTTAAAACACGGAATGAAGCCATATGCATAGAATTACCCAACAAAGACGTATTTAGCGAGTGTATGCTGCATAGTAAGTTATTTTCTTTGTATAATATCTTACCACTGACAGGTTGCTAGACTATTATGAAGCGACTATGCTAGCTACTTACTAGCTTCGAAGCTAACGATATTTTGACAACAATCGTGTTGCGCCGAGTTAAGTACCCTTGAATTATTGTGCCCCACGTCTCGGGAGCGCGCATTATGAAAAAAGTGTGGGTTTTCAAAACGTCTACAAACTGTTTCGACCATACGTGGGTGTTGTTTTATATCTGAGCTTCACAGCATGAATAAATGCTTTCATGTTTTATTTTTACCGTGTTAGAAGAAAGGCTCGTCATCTCTTCTGATTTTTCCTGTGGTTTCCAAGACGAAACAGATTCAGGCAGTGGGCAGCAAAACAATCGTAAAAATAATCAGCAATCTTGCATTTGTATAAATAAATGCGATGTGACCCAAAAGCTCAACAACAAAATACACATTTGGGTACGGCCATTGTGCGCGCTCCCGAGGAGAGAGGGGTTTACCGGTATACCCACCACGGCGCAACACTGGTCCGTTAAATTAGCCTAAAATTAAAAGGCATAGAGTTTTAGAAATATTGAAAAAATATATAAATGTTTTTTTATTATAAAATGATACGAATTTCGCTTTAAAAATGTTTCGTTGTCGATATGCGCAGCATTAAAGTTCTAAACATCACAGCAGCCGAAAAGTCGCAGACATATGACGTCAGGGACATGGAAACAACGCGATATTTGAACGAAAAATTAAAACCTACCAACAAATTTTCCACCTTGAATGTAGATTTACTGAATTCGTTTACTTGAGTGCTATGTTTAAGGTATAGCTAGTAGATTTCAGTAGAAAACAAAATGAATTGTTTGTCTAAACTGGATTAAATGTCCTTTGTGTACAAAAGTTAGCTCCCTGTCTTGGCCACGCCCATTAACACACCTGACAAAGAAGAGAGAAAAAAAAGCATTCCCTGAGCTCATCACTAGCTGATTACCTGTTGACCGCATAAGACTTTTTATACATTTTAACGATAATAATGGTCAGAAAATATGTTACATTCGCTGTTTTATTTTATTGCTGTGTTTCTGGGACTGCAAGCAAAGGTGAGGCTTCTGGCGGTGAGGTTACCTGTTGTGTTGTTTATCGAGGGAACCAGAAAGTTTTTTTTTTCTTTTTTTTTTAAATCATGTTAAAAGCAAACGCTTTCTTTAAATGTACTTGATTTGTTTTGTTACTAGCTCCAGCTTATTATTCTGAAGTTTATTTGGCTTTAATGCGAATATGTTGTCTATACTTTACCTTTTGGTGTGTGGGTGACTTATTTGAGTGTCTGGATAATCAAAGTGAAACTTTTCAGTACTTTTATGCTGTTTGTTTAACTCTTCCTCTTTTCCCCCCAGAAAAGTTCAGTGGGTTTAGGTCAACACTGTCAAGATATTCTATTGTTAAGCCTCAGGTGATTCACAGGTGGACTAGGAGCATAAACAGACAGACACAATCTGAAAAGGTTTGGAATTATTCTTATTTATTGTATTATTGACTTAATGTATTGTTCTTAAAGAATCTCTTTTTTATTTTTATTTTTTTACATATTTAAAAGTATGAAGACACAATATCATATGAGATCAACATTAACAACAGAAGACACATTCTTCATCTAAAACAAAACAGGTAATTCATCTCAGGGACATTACTGTCCATTCTTGTTTAAATATTAAATATTACCTTTTTAACTTTTTTCAGAGACTTCCTACACCCAAATTTCATCCAGTATTCACGTGACGCCAGTGGCAACTACAGTTCTTCATATCCAAAACTACATGTGAGTTCATCGTGGCTCTTTTTTTTTGGTGGGGGTGCGCTAATTGAATGTGCAAGTATTACATCTGGGTTTATTTGTCTGCTATCAGGTGCATTGTTATTACCATGGAAACGTGGATGGATATGAAAATTCAATGGTTGCTCTCAGTACATGCTCCGGTCTCAGGTGTGAACAAATTCCTTGTTTTAAATGTGTTGCATGGAGTGTAGTTTGTGCTGTAGTTCCTTACTTGAGCGTTAAATTGAGTTAGAGGTGGGTTTTGTGAAATGTTTTGCGTGTAATTTTATAGTATTTAATAAAACAACACATTCACTATAGAGTCTACAAATTTAAAGATACAGTAACTGAACCTTAGGACAACCCTTTTTGTAATTAAATATACTGAGGAAATTTGTAATTATTTAAAAACAAAAAGGAAATACATTTAAGTGGTAGTATCAAATGAAAACTATTCAATTTTAGCAATACATTTAAGGCAAAAATTATATTTATTTGCTTATTTGGAGCTTAAATTTAAATATATATTTAAATAAATAAATAAATATATATATATATATATATTAGTATTAGTATTTTTTTTTTCATGTGTTTCACCATAGACTGAACTCACTAATAAAAACTTTTGGCTTGCTACATATTTTTCTCTACTCCGAGCTTTTTATTTCTCAATTTTACGGAGCACATTTGCATGCAAAGATGTCAAGTTAAAGGAAATAATAAATAAATGTACAGTATAAATGTGTAAGGGGGAGTTTTAATATCAGTTTAAAGTTTACCATCTTTTCATGAATCTGAGTAAAGAAACTGGTGCAACTGGTGCATTTTTATGATTGGCTTCTAGTGGCAAAGAATACGTTGGTACAACAGGATACTTGGCCTCTGTGCAAAGTTAAATTTTCAGCCTTTTTATATGCCTGGTCAGTTTTAAGTAGCTTGAAATATACTTCTGATTTGTGTTTTGTTTTTGGTAATGGGGTGGCAAGTTTTGGTTGTTGCTCCAACAAAAGCAAAAAAAAAAAATTCTCGATCTTCAGAATAAAAGCTCTTGCTCAAGACCAGTTGAAAACTTTACAGCAAAGTGAAGCAAATTAAAAAATGTGTTTTTTTTTGTGTGCGTGTGTTTGCTTTGATGAAGAATTAATTTTCTTTAAAGCTATATTTGTTTGTGCTCTCTGTAGAGGAGTCATCTTCCTTGGAAATGAGACATTCGGACTTGAACCTGTGGCACAGTCTGCCACTAATGAGCATCTTCTGTACCTCCTGGAGGACTCGCAGTCTGAGCCCGTTACGTGTGGAGTTGTTAGCGAGGCCACGTCTACGTCTAGACATGAACCGTTTGAGCCCGGCAAATCAATGACTTCTCTGAGGGTGAGGGTGCTTTCTGTGTTCACTGTGTTTAAAATGGAAAATGGATGCAGATTATCCTAATGACCCCACTTTTTTTTTTCATTTTTTTTTTTCATTTGTAACTTTTTGTTTGTTCAACAGAGAAAACGCAGTTTACCTCAGACCAGTTATGTGGAGTTGGCACTGGTTGTCGATAATCTCAGAGTAAGTATTTATTTTGATTTGACTGCATGATTTTTGCTTTTTGTTTCACCTTACTTCCTTTACTCATCTGGTCTGGTTAGGCATTTCTGTGAAGATTATACTTGTTTAAGAAATAAATCTGTTGTAAGTTTCTATACAGATTCAATTCAGTTTATTTATATGCCTGTACGGTAATGCACCATCCTATTTAAAAGAACTTCTCACTCCTCACTGTCCTTCCCGCACGCTCCGCTCTTCCAACACCCATCTTCTTCTCACTCCCAGGTCTCGGTCTCGCACAATGGGAGACCGGGCTTTCTCCTGCGCTGCCCCTCGGCTGTGGAACGCCCTGCCCTCATATCTGAGGGCCCCACAGACCGTGACATGTTTTAAAAAAGGTCTTAAAACCTTTCTTTTTATCCAGTTTTTTAAATAATTAATTGTGCTTTTGTTTTTTATTGCACCCAGTTTTTTGAGTATTTTATCTGCATTTTGTGAATTTTAAGTTTTTGATGCAATCATCTGTGAGGCTCCATCCTCTTGGTTGTTCCTCTTCTTTGTTGCATTTATGGTTGATTTTTATCTTGATTTTATTTTTCATTGTAGCACTTTGAGATCTGTTTGATGTAAAGTGCGTTATAAATAAAAGTTATTATTATTATTATTATTATTATTATTTTATATAGCACCAAGTCAGAACATAAGTCATCTCAGGGCACTGAACAGAAACATCCATATACATAAAAAAAAAGTTAATAACATTATTTATCTGAGGAGCAGACTGTTTTGAGTTTTGCTTCATCACAGACTCTCCTCTTGAGCAAGCATGAAGGCGACAGTGAAAAGGAAAAACTCACTCATGAGGAAGAAACCTTTAGCAGAACCAGGCTCAGGACAAACAGCCAGCTGCTTCGACTGGCTGGGTTTGAGAGGAACAGATACACAATGGCAGGTCAAGAATCACATGTTAAGATAAGAATAGTAACAAATGAGAACTTAAATTTTAACAATTCATTTTAGGAAATGTGGTCATTTAGTCCTCTAGTAGTCTAAGACTATAGCAGCATAACAAGCCAATCCTAACTATAGGATTTATCAAAAAGGAAAGTCTTAAGTCCAGTCTTAAAACTGGACAATGTGTCAGCCTCACAAACAGAAACTGGAAGTTGGTTCCACAAGAGAGGAGCCTGATAACCGAAAGATTTCCTCCCATTCTGCTTTTGGAAACTCTAGGAACCACAAGGAAGCCTGCAGTCTTGGAGCGAATTGCTCTGTTGAGAAAATATGGAACAATAAGATATGTAATAAAAGATGGAGCTAGGTTGTTGATGGCTTTGTAGGTTAGAAGTAATATTTTGACTTAAATTCTGGACTTGACAGAGAGCCAATGGAGAGAAGCTAAAACTGGAGAGATATGATCTCTTCTACTTACTCCAGTTAAGACTCTGGCAGCAGCATTTTGGATTAACTGAAGACTTTTTAAAGAAGTACCGGTATTTGGACACCCAAATAACAAACCATTACAAGAGTCCGGTCTAGATGGGACAAATGCATGAACCAGTTTTTCTGCATCACTTTTTGATAAGATGTTTCTAATTTTAGCGATATTACACAGGTGGAAGAAGCCAGTTCTTGTAACATTTACCATGCATCGTGTGCATAAAACAGTTTACAAGGAAAACACTATGCTATGTTTAATTATTAATGGTAAATGGAGCTTACTTATATAGCGCTTTCCAGCCCCCTTTGAGGGGCCCCAAAGCGGTTCAAAGTACCAACCATCCACCCATTCATACACCGGTAGCGGTAGACTGCCTTGCAAGGCGCTGCCAGTCCTACCGGGAGCAACTCGGGGTTAGGTGTCTTGCCCAGGGACACAACGAGGTATGCCGTGACCGGGGATCGAACTCGAGACCTTCTGAACCTACCTACCTACCTACCTACCTACCTACCTACCTACCTACCTACCTACCTACCTACCTACCTACCTACCTACCTACCTACCTACCTACCTACCTACCTACCTACCTACCTACCTACCTACCTACCTACCTACCTACCTACCTACCTACCTACCTACCTACCTACCTACCTACCTACCTACCTACCTACCTACCTACCTACCTACCTACCTACCTACCTACCTACCTACCTACCTACCTACCTACCTACCTACCTACCTACCTACCTACCTACCTACCTACCTACCTACCTACCTACCTACCTACCTACCTACCTACCTACCTACCTACCTACCTACCTACCTACCTACCTACCTACCTACCTACCTACCTACCTACCTACCTACCTACCTACCTACCTACCTACCTACCTACCTACCTACCTACCTACCTACCTACCTACCTACCTACCTACCTACCTACCTACCTACCTACCTACCTACCTACCTACCTACCTACCTACCTACCTACCTACCTACCTACCTACCTACCTACCTACCTACCTACCTACCTACCTACCTACCTACCTACCTACCTACCTACCTACCTACCTACCTACCTACCTACCTACCTACCTACCTACCTACCTACCTACCTACCTACCTACCTACCTACCTACCTACCTACCTCTCCTACCTACCTACCTACCTACCTACCTACCTACCTACCTACCTACCTACCTACCTACCTACCTACCTACCTACCTACCTACCTACCTACCTACCTACCTACCTACCTACCTACCTACCTACCTACCTACCTACCTACCTACCTACCTACCTACCTACCTACCTACCTACCTACCTACCTACCTACCTACCTACCTACCTACCTACCTACCTACCTACCTACCTACCTACCTACCTACCTACCTACCTACCTACCTACCTACCTACCTACCTACCTACCTACCTACCTACCTACCTACCTACCTACCTACCTACCTACCTACCTACCTACCTACCTACCTACCTACCTACCTACCTACCTACCTACCTACCTACCTACCTACCTACCTACCTACCTACCTACCTACCTACCTACCTACCTACCTACCTACCTACCTACCTACCTACCTACCTACCTACCTACCTACCTACCTACCTACCTACCTACCTACCTACCTACCTACCTACCTACCTACCTACCTACCTACCTACCTACCTACCTACCTACCTACCTACCTACCTACCTACCTACCTACCTACCTACCTACCTACCTACCTACCTACCTACCTACCTACCTACCTACCTACCTACCTACCTACCTACCTACCTACCTACCTACCTACCTACCTACCTACCTACCTACCTACCTACCTACCTACCTACCTACCTACCTACCTACCTACCTACCTACCTACCTACCTACCTACCTACCTACCTACCTACCTACCTACCTACCTACCTACCTACCTACCTACCTACCTACCTACCTACCTACCTACCTACCTACCTACCTACCTACCTACCTACCTACCTACCTACCTACCTACCTACCTACCTACCTACCTACCTACCTACCTACCTACCTACCTACCTACCTACCTACCTACCTACCTACCTACCTACCTACCTACCTACCTACCTACCTACCTACCTACCTACCTACCTACCTACCTACCTACCTACCTACCTACCTACCTACCTACCTACCTACCTACCTACCTACCTACCTACCTACCTACCTACCTACCTACCTACCTACCTACCTACCTACCTCTACCTACCTACCTACCTACCTACCTACCTACCTACCTACCTACCTACCTACCTACCTACCTACCTACCTACCTACCTACCTACCTACCTACCTACCTACCTACCTACCTACCTACCTACCTACCTACCTACCTACCTACCTACCTACCTACCTACCTACCTACCTACCTACCTACCTACCTACCTACCTACCTACCTACCTACCTACCTACCTACCTACCTACCTACCTACCTACCTACCTACCTACCTACCTACCTACCTACCTACCTACCTACCTACCTACCTACCTACCTACCTACCTACCTACCTACCTACCTACCTACCTACCTACCTACCTACCTACCTACCTACCTACCTACCTACCTACCTACCTACCTACCTACCTACCTACCTACCTACCTACCTACCTACCTACCTACCTACCTACCTACCTACCTACCTACCTACCTACCTACCTACCTACCTACCTACCTACCTACCTACCTACCTACCTACCTACCTACCTACCTACCTACCTACCTACCTACCTACCTACCTACCTACCTACCTACCTACCTACCTACCTACCTACCTACCTACCTACCTACCTACCTACCTACCTACCTACCTACCTACCTACCTACCTACCTACCTACCTACCTACCTACCTACCTACCTATACCTACCAGAGATATAGATAGTGATAGTGATATACCTACCAGAGATATAGATAGTGATAGTGATATACCTACCAGAGATATAGATAGTGATAGTGATATACCTACCAGAGATATAGATAGTGATAGTGATATACCTACCAGAGATATAGATAGTGATAGTGATATACCTACCAGAGATATAGATAGTGATAGTGATATACCTACCAGAGATATAGATAGTGATAGTGATATACCTACCAGAGATATAGATAGTGATAGTGATATACCTACCAGAGATATAGATAGTGATAGTGATATACCTACCAGAGATATAGATAGTGATAGTGATATACCTACCAGAGATATAGATAGTGATAGTGATATACCTACCAGAGATATAGATAGTGATAGTGATATACCTACCAGAGATATAGATAGTGATAGTGATATACCTACCAGAGATATAGATAGTGATAGTGATATACCTACCAGAGATATAGATAGTGATAGTGATATACCTACCAGAGATATAGATAGTGATAGTGATATACCTACCAGAGATATAGATAGTGATAGTGATATACCTACCAGAGATATAGATAGTGATAGTGATATACCTACCAGAGATATAGATAGTGATAGTGATATACCTACCAGAGATATAGATAGTGATAGTGATATACCTACCAGAGATATAGATAGTGATAGTGATATACCTACCAGAGATATAGATAGTGATAGTGATATACCTACCAGAGATATAGATAGTGATAGTGATATACCTACCAGAGATATAGATAGTGATAGTGATATACCTACCAGAGATATAGATAGTGATAGTGATATACCTACCAGAGATATAGATAGTGATAGTGATATACCTACCAGAGATATAGATAGTGATAGTGATATACCTACCAGAGATATAGATAGTGATAGTGATATACCTACCAGAGATATAGATAGTGATAGTGATATACCTACCAGAGATATAGATAGTGATAGTGATATACCTACCAGAGATATAGATAGTGATAGTGATATACCTACCAGAGATATAGATAGTGATAGTGATATACCTACCAGAGATATAGATAGTGATAGTGATATACCTACCAGAGATATAGATAGTGATAGTGATATACCTACCAGAGATATAGATAGTGATAGTGATATACCTACCAGAGATATAGATAGTGATAGTGATATACCTACCAGAGATATAGATAGTGATAGTGATATACCTACCAGAGATATAGATAGTGATAGTGATATACCTACCAGAGATATAGATAGTGATAGTGATATACCTACCAGAGATATAGATAGTGATAGTGATATACCTACCAGAGATATAGATAGTGATAGTGATATACCTACCAGAGATATAGATAGTGATAGTGATATACCTACCAGAGATATAGATAGTGATAGTGATATACCTACCAGAGATATAGATAGTGATAGTGATATACCTACCAGAGATATAGATAGTGATAGTGATATACCTACCAGAGATATAGATAGTGATAGTGATATACCTACCAGAGATATAGATAGTGATAGTGATATACCTACCAGAGATATAGATAGTGATAGTGATATACCTACCAGAGATATAGATAGTGATAGTGATATACCTACCAGAGATATAGATAGTGATAGTGATATACCTACCAGAGATATAGATAGTGATAGTGATATACCTACCAGAGATATAGATAGTGATAGTGATATACCTACCAGAGATATAGATAGTGATAGTGATATACCTACCAGAGATATAGATAGTGATAGTGATATACCTACCAGAGATATAGATAGTGATAGTGATATACCTACCAGAGATATAGATAGTGATAGTGATATACCTACCAGAGATATAGATAGTGATAGTGATATACCTACCAGAGATATAGATAGTGATAGTGATATACCTACCAGAGATATAGATAGTGATAGTGATATACCTACCAGAGATATAGATAGTGATAGTGATATACCTACCAGAGATATAGATAGTGATAGTGATATACCTACCAGAGATATAGATAGTGATAGTGATATACCTACCAGAGATATAGATAGTGATAGTGATATACCTACCAGAGATATAGATAGTGATAGTGATATACCTACCAGAGATATAGATAGTGATAGTGATATACCTACCAGAGATATAGATAGTGATAGTGATATACCTACCAGAGATATAGATAGTGATAGTGATATACCTACCAGAGATATAGATAGTGATAGTGATATACCTACCAGAGATATAGATAGTGATAGTGATATACCTACCAGAGATATAGATAGTGATAGTGATATACCTACCAGAGATATAGATAGTGATAGTGATATACCTACCAGAGATATAGATAGTGATAGTGATATACCTACCAGAGATATAGATAGTGATAGTGATATACCTACCAGAGATATAGATAGTGATAGTGATATACCTACCAGAGATATAGATAGTGATAGTGATATACCTACCAGAGATATAGATAGTGATAGTGATATACCTACCAGAGATATAGATAGTGATAGTGATATACCTACCAGAGATATAGATAGTGATAGTGATATACCTACCAGAGATATAGATAGTGATAGTGATATACCTACCAGAGATATAGATAGTGATAGTGATATACCTACCAGAGATATAGATAGTGATAGTGATATACCTACCAGAGATATAGATAGTGATAGTGATATACCTACCAGAGATATAGATAGTGATAGTGATATACCTACCAGAGATATAGATAGTGATAGTGATATACCTACCAGAGATATAGATAGTGATAGTGATATACCTACCAGAGATATAGATAGTGATAGTGATATACCTACCAGAGATATAGATAGTGATAGTGATATACCTACCAGAGATATAGATAGTGATAGTGATATACCTACCAGAGATATAGATAGTGATAGTGATATACCTACCAGAGATATAGATAGTGATAGTGATATACCTACCAGAGATATAGATAGTGATAGTGATATACCTACCAGAGATATAGATAGTGATAGTGATATACCTACCAGAGATATAGATAGTGATAGTGATATACCTACCAGAGATATAGATAGTGATAGTGATATACCTACCAGAGATATAGATAGTGATAGTGATATACCTACCAGAGATATAGATAGTGATAGTGATATACCTACCAGAGATATAGATAGTGATAGTGATATACCTACCAGAGATATAGATAGTGATAGTGATATACCTACCAGAGATATAGATAGTGATAGTGATATACCTACCAGAGATATAGATAGTGATAGTGATATACCTACCAGAGATATAGATAGTGATAGTGATATACCTACCAGAGATATAGATAGTGATAGTGATATACCTACCAGAGATATAGATAGTGATAGTGATATACCTACCAGAGATATAGATAGTGATAGTGATATACCTACCAGAGATATAGATAGTGATAGTGATATACCTACCAGAGATATAGATAGTGATAGTGATATACCTACCAGAGATATAGATAGTGATAGTGATATACCTACCAGAGATATAGATAGTGATAGTGATATACCTACCAGAGATATAGATAGTGATAGTGATATACCTACCAGAGATATAGATAGTGATAGTGATATACCTACCAGAGATATAGATAGTGATAGTGATATACCTACCAGAGATATAGATAGTGATAGTGATATACCTACCAGAGATATAGATAGTGATAGTGATATACCTACCAGAGATATAGATAGTGATAGTGATATACCTACCAGAGATATAGATAGTGATAGTGATATACCTACCAGAGATATAGATAGTGATAGTGATATACCTACCAGAGATATAGATAGTGATAGTGATATACCTACCAGAGATATAGATAGTGATAGTGATATACCTACCAGAGATATAGATAGTGATAGTGATATACCTACCAGAGATATAGATAGTGATAGTGATATACCTACCAGAGATATAGATAGTGATAGTGATATACCTACCAGAGATATAGATAGTGATAGTGATATACCTACCAGAGATATAGATAGTGATAGTGATATACCTACCAGAGATATAGATAGTGATAGTGATATACCTACCAGAGATATAGATAGTGATAGTGATATACCTACCAGAGATATAGATAGTGATAGTGATATACCTACCAGAGATATAGATAGTGATAGTGATATACCTACCAGAGATATAGATAGTGATAGTGATATACCTACCAGAGATATAGATAGTGATAGTGATATACCTACCAGAGATATAGATAGTGATAGTGATATACCTACCAGAGATATAGATAGTGATAGTGATATACCTACCAGAGATATAGATAGTGATAGTGATATACCTACCAGAGATATAGATAGTGATAGTGATATACCTACCAGAGATATAG
>JBBPBX010060448.1:795-21442 GCA_038048925.1 Garcialebias charrua
ACAAAAATTGTATGAAATCAAATAAAACTGCATAATGGCATTGTGAACACAACTTAGTTTTTTTTTGTCACATGAAATAATTCAGCACACTGTGTCTCACCCACACACACAGAAAATGTTTATTTTAGCACCGTTCCTCTTCAAGAATCCCAAAACTCATGAATAACAGTAAAACAAGTCAATACAAACATATTTTATTCAAACATAAATTAAAAACAACAGCTTTGTCTCCAAACCGGTAAATAAATTATGTGTGGCAACAACAATAATGTCTGCTGCAGCCCTGTCTGACAGGATGGATCTTAGTTTTCATCTCACACCAACATCTCTGGATTTGGCAACGAGTGAGTGGATCTGTAACATGATTTAAAAATGTCTGTTTATCTGGTCCTGATGGGATCAGTTGTTGAAGCAGAAATCCTCCACATTGTTGAGTTTGATGGTCAGTAACTCCTGGTTGTCCAGCAGCCTGTAGCTGAAAGACACCTGGCTGACAAAGTTCCCGCTGGACACCATCCTCACCACCGTGTTCTCACAGCCAATCTTCATGTGTGCTGCAGGGCACGGACAAGAGAAACATTAAGTCTCAGTTGGACTGTGTGTGTAACGACAGAAGATTACTGGTAGATCTTACTTGGTCCAGTGAAGGAGATGCAGAGGTCTGTGATGGGGAGCAGCTTGGATGGATCAATGCCGTTTCCTCCCAACAGCTGGACATAATCTCCAGACCCTGCACACCCAGGTAAGGATCTCTGCAGACAAAAACATTAGCCAGCAGAAACATTTAAATTATTCCAAAACAGATTTTATGAGCTTCCCAGCAAATCACAAACCAAACACAATGTGATTGTAGATCATAATGTTATTATTACAACTGTTGCTTTATACACGTGAGACGCAGTGAAGATGGTCTGTCTCCACAGTGCTTGTTTCAGAAGACTGACATGATCCATTCTGAAAAAGTTGGTTTCTTGTTCATAATGTAAGTAAAACAGAACTTGTAATTATGATAAACATATATGTTGATTCCAATAAAACATGGTAAACATCACAGTTTTAAACTAAGAAATAGTCTTTTTTTTTTTTAGGAAAAAAACACTAGTAAAAGAGACTGGAGTGTACTTTTTATGTTGTCTATAACAGGGCTCTCTTGAAAATGTGTCCTTGTGACTCAGTGGGACTAACCTGTAAATATAAAGTTTGAATTGATAAATAAATGGATGATTTTTTATTTTATTTGATGGCTTTGCCTGTGGCCGCACGGTGGCGTAACTGGTAGAGCTGCTGCCTCTCAGCGAGCAGGTCCTTGGTTCAAATCCTGGTCTGAGGGCATTTCTGGGTGGAGTTTGCATGTTCTCTCCGTGCATGCTTGGGTTTGCTCCGGGTACTTTCCTCCGGGTACTCCGGTTTCCTCCCACAGACCAAAAACATGCATGTTAGGCTGATTGGTAACTCTGAATTGTCCCTAGGTGTGAGTGAGAGAGTGAATGGTTGTTTGTCTCTATGTAGCCCTGTGACGAACTGGAGACCCGTCCAAGGTGTACCCCACCCCTCGCACAGTGATTGCTGGACATGGGCACTGGCGACCCCCGTGACCCAAAATGGAAGAAACGGGTAAAAGATGATGGATGGATGGATAGATGGATGGCTTTGCCTGTCAGGATGGTGCCCTCTGGTGGCTGGTTTCTGCCCCTGCCCCCCAGGTGTCCCATTCTCAGCCCTTCTCTGTCACCTGCATGTCCTGTCTTGGTATACAAATCTGTGTCTGTGTGTTATTCGTTGTCTGGGCAGCATCTGATAAAGCCTCTTGAGTTCATAGTGTTTCCTTGTGTTTTCTGTGCTTCTGAACATGAGTAAGTTTTGCTGCCATGACAGCTTGTTTATTTTGTGTTATTAAAGCTTTTTTTTTTTTCATTTTACCACCTGGCCTCAGAGTCCTGCCTGCGTCTGGGTTCAACCCCTGCCTCCAAACCCTGACAGTATTCCCAGACCAAAATACGAACCCAACAGGCGGATGACTTGGGCAGAGCACCTGGCCCAAGAAGCACCTGGCCCAAGAAGCAGCTAGACAGCAAGTGCCGATAGAGGGGTCTGTCATCTGGCAGAGCGGGTTCTGGACCAAACCCATCCGGAAAGAAGGATACCGCAGCCCAGAGGTGGAAATTCTGCCCTCTCCTTTTCTAGTGGAGGAAGAGAAGAGAAGCAGGTCTCAGCTCCGGGGGAGCTGCTTGGCTTTTAAGCCTGCTTCTTCCTCCTCCCTGCCGCTTTGCTCACTTCACTTGTTCTTCCAGTGGCCTTCTGAGGAGGAAGCTAAGCTGGAGGAGGAGCTCTGGTGCGCTTCTGTTACCAGCGCACCTCACCGCAGGAGGTACCGAAAACAGACCCAGAACCGGTCCACCAAACTTTTGTCGGCTCCCTCTGCACTTTCTATATGCCCCACTCAGCCCGGCACAGCTGTACTTCAAAGGACACCTCCCTTTCAGTGGGGGTTGGTCCCGATGCCCCACCTTCCAGTGTCTCAGTGGGGGTCAGCCATGATTCCTCGCTGCCTCCTTGTGTCTTAGAGGGGTTCCTAGAGGAAGCCTCTCACCTTCCCTATGATGGGGTCCAATGAGACACCTCTCCCCTTTCCTGCAGGGGTGTTGATGTGGACGCCTCTCACCATTCCAGCAAGAGGGTTCAGAAGGACACCTCTCATCTCCCATCTCTTGTGTTGGCATGCGCAGCACTTCCTTCTCTGCCTCTGGTGATGCCTGTTCAGTCAGACAAGGCTGAACCTTCTGAGGGCCTGCCCCAACCAACAATAGAGCCAACAGAGTTTTAACTACTGTACTCTATTGAAGGTATTTAATGACACTTTCATAGCCACAAATACAGGTGATTCTGTGCTCCTTGTCTTACTGGAACTTGCATCTGCTTTTGACACCAGTGACCATGAGATTCTCATTTCTAGGCTGGAGCAGTGGGTGGGCATCTCAGTGACAGCCCTCAAATGGTTTGGATCCTACCTTTCTGACAGAACCTTTTGTATCAACATTAAGGATTTTATCATCATCGGCAACTCTTTGGTGCGGGGTACCACAGGGGTACATCCTCGGTCCTCTTCTCTTTTCTTTATGTCTGCTGCCAATAGGTGCCATTTTCCGTAAACATAACATTCCTTTTCATTTCTACACTGATGACTGTCAAATTTACTTCCCTCTGAAGCACACTTGTGCACGTTCTGTTCAGCCTCTTCATGACTGCCTGGTTGACATCAGGGACTGGATGGCTTTAAATTTCTTAAGTTTCAATGAGAAGAAGTCTGGAGTCATGTTGTTTCCTCCTAATGGCATGATCAAGAACCTGGGTATCGACCATCCTCTCTAGCCCATTAGAGAAACCAATATGCATTAATCTGGGAGTAAAAATAGACCCTTACATGAAATTTAACAGTCATGTAAACACAATTGTTAAATCCATTTTTTTCCAGCTGAGGCAAATGTCTAAGCTGAAGCCCATCCTGTCCAAAAACAACCTTTTGACTGTAATGCATGCATTCATAACATCCAGGCTCGATTACTGCAATGCGCTTCATTTTGGTATCAGTCAAACCTCCATCGCACAATTGTAACTGGTCCAAAATCCTGCAGCCTGATTTTTAACTGGTAAAGGTAAAAGAGAGCACATTACACCAGTTCTAGCCTCCCTGCACTGGCTCCCGGTTCACTTTCAAATTTTGTTCAAAATCCTTCTGCATATTTTCAAATTCCTGCCTGCATCTGGGTTCAACCCCTGCCTCCAAACCCTGACATTGCTATGTTTTTGTAGTGTATGTATGGATCCATGGGGCAGCACAACGACTCAGTGTTTCCTCACAGCAAGAAGGTCCTGGGTTCAATCCTGGGGTCTTTCTGTGTGGAGTTTGCATGTTCTCTCCGTGCATGCGTGGGTTTTCTCCGGGTACTCCGGTTTCCTCCCACAGACTAAAACATGCATGTTAGGTTGACTGGTAACTCTAAATTGTCCCTAGGTGTGAATGAGAGTGTGAATGGTTGTTTGTCTCTATATGGCCCTGTGATGGACTTGCGACCCGTCCAGGGTGTACTCCACCCCTCGCACAGTGATTGCTGGACATGGGCACTGGTGACCCCCGAGACCCAAAATGGAAGAAGCAGGTAAAAAATAATGGATGGATGAATTGTGGTTTAATTTAAATTTAGCATAATGGCCTAACTTTTTAAAACTGGGATTGTAAAAAAATACAGCAGTTACTGAACATTAAAGCACAGAGACATAATTCTGAAGATGAACTGGTTGTGCTCTACTGGTGCTTTAGCTGTTTTATAGTGAAATCACAACTGTTCTTATCAATAGAAAGATAATTCTTTGAACAAGTGCAGTAATCCATCCATCCATCATCTGGTTCTGGAGTCAGTTCTCAGGGCAGAAGCTCAAGCAGGGAGGCCCAGACATAACATTCCACAGCCACATTTTCCAAAGCTTCTGGGAGGACACCAAGGTGTTTCCAGATGAGCTGAGAGACATAGTCTCTCCAGCATGTCCTGGGTCTTCCTGTGGTGTCCTCCCAGTTAAACATGACAACAGCAATTACCTACAGAAGTGACCAGGATCCATCCTTGCCAGATGTCTGAACCACCTCAGCTGGCTCCTCTGGATGTGGAGGAGCAGCAGTTCTACTCCGAGTTCCTCCTGGAGAAATGAACTTCTCACCCTATCTCTAAGGGAGCGTCCAGCTACCCTGTGGAGGAAACTCATTTCAACCTCCTGTAGCTGTGATCTCATTATTTTGGTCACTACTCAGAGTTCAATTTCAAGGAATGTAGACTGATTGGTAAACTGAGACCTTCACCTTACAGCTCAACTCCCTCCTCACCACAATGGACCGGCGTCTGCAAAACTGCAGATGCTGCCCCAATCTGCCTGTCAATCTCATGCTCCATTTTTCCCTCACTTGTGAACTAAACACAGACAAACTTAAACTCTCCACTTGAGGCAAAACCTCCACCCTAACTCAGAGACGGCAATCCACCCTCGATCTGAGGACCATGGTCTCAGATTTGGAGGTACTGATCGCAATGACGCCAACAGGACCACATCATCTGCAAATAGCAGAAACGGAATCCTGAGGCCACCAACCCAAACACCCCCACTTTCTGAATGCACCAAATGAAGTAATATTAAAATGCACAAACTACTGAATGATGAGTGATGTTCCCTTATCAGTCATGTCACTCGGTGCAACATATTGCTATGGGAATTGCGCCCCCGCGCGATTACCTGAAGGAATTCATTCACGCCTTTACGGCAGGGGGGTCAGCGTCGCGCCAGAGGCCCCGCCCTCTGGGTACTTAAGCCACTGGTGCCCATCCATCAATCACTTATTGCCCTTCACCTCGCTTAAAACCTGAACTTCGTGGGACTTCTCTGTTGTCGCATCGCTCGATCAGATGTGAGCTTGCTCCCTACACTGAGCGTACAGAGAAATTGTTCCTGCGTACTGCAGGGCTGGCGAAAGCTAGTCCACCATTTTTCTACTTAAAGTTTTCTTCTCTCTCCGCACCTGCTTCGCTCGATGGCGCTAACTGCGTCACAACACTCCCTGTTAATCATTAGTAGGCTAACCAGCGAAAGCAAGACGACGGAGAGGACGGCTTCGAACAAAAGGAAACTAGGAACAGCCTCGACACTTCTCGTCTCCGGACCTGGCTCCCGAGAAGGGAAAACGGAGGACAAAGACTCAGAAGCAAGCCAGCAGTACAACGAGCCCTCGCTCACGCCCCTGCCCCAGCGGCTGCGGCTACTCCCTCTTGGCGACGGACACCCACGAGGCCTGTCCTGTCTGCCTAGGGATCCTGCACACGAGAAAAGTGCTGGAATCCCCCGACTCCTGCTTCCACTGCTGTCGGATGCCGGCAGTACTGAGGAAACGCCACGCGGATGCGTTAGCTAAGTCCATGGCGAAGGCCGCGGCGCTGAAGGCCGCACGCCTCACGAAGCTGCTCGCTCCCGAGCCAGAGCTCGAGAACGTGGACCTGGAATGCAACGGTCAAGTCGGGGATGAGAACGTGTCGGACTCCTCGGTTCCCGTCGAGGACTCAACGCCCTAAGTGTCTGACCAAGACGCCGAGTACGGTTGCAGAGGGGAAAGTGTAAATTCCTCTCAGAACCTGGCGCAAATTCTACCGGAATCGGACGTGTCGGTCCCTGCTCTGTTCGACCTGTGCCATAGGGCGGCGGACGCCCTGAAGGTCGCGTGGCCAGACCCCACTCCTCGCCAACATGTTACGAGGCTGGCGGGAAACTATTCTATGTGAAGCAGCAGCTGACGGCGTCGCAAAAGATGCCCATTTTCCCGGACTTCCACGTGGAGCTCACACGCTCCTGGGCGGGACCCAGAGCTCCCATGACGCTGCCACTATCCCGACTCCTGAATGTCGCTGGAATGAAGGTAGCAGGCCTCGCCAGCGCATCCCTGATAGTGGAGACCCTGGCGGCTCATCTGGCCCCCGCGGCTACGGGGGCGAAGCTAGCGCTGCCCAGCAGGGCCTGCAACGCTTCGGAGAAACAGCTTGAAAACTGCTACAAGGCTCAGGGTCTCGCGGCTCGCACGATGAACGCCTCGACCATGATGCAGGCATATCTGGCAGAAAAGCTGCAGGAACTCCAGTTAACGACAGATGAACATGCCTCAATGGAGGCCATGGAGGCCCGCCGCGCCTCTGACTTCACACTCCGCATGATGGGGACAATAGCCATCACGCAAGACAGAGCAATCGCGGGAATGGTTGTCGCCCAATGCCATCTTTGGTTGAATTTATCGGACCTCCCGGAAAAACCAGAGGTCCCCCTTCCTCCAGCACCCGATCAAGCCAACGGGGACTCTTCGGGGGAGCCCTGGAACGTATTCAGGCAAGGCTGGAACAAAGACGCAAACAGGCAGAAGCCCTCTGCGAGGGGCTGCCGAGGAAAAGCTTTGCACCCCCAAAGGAAGACATGCATGGCCTCCCACGGAAGAGACCTGCTGGCGAAAGTGAGACTTTCCAGTATCGGCCAAGGGCCTCTTCACTGACCCCATGTGGAAAGCAGATTCGGGCCTGATGAAACAGGACGAATTAATAATTTTACAGGTTTGCCCGCCCACGCGGTACGGGAACCTGACCTTTTGAGCCCAGTCTCCACTTGTAAAACACTACGAGGAGCTGGTGACATGTGAGCGCGCACTAAACATGACTTGCCTGCTGTATGTGTAATCAAGACAAACACTGTTTCATGCATGTACGAGAATAAAAGTACCAAAGCACAGACTGCCCCCTGGTTCTTGATTCGAGTCCCACTCTCATAAAACACAAACCACGTGGTCAAACTATGAACCACAGCAAGATACACAAGCTCTGCCTGAGACAGTCAGATCTCGCGTTATCTTCTGTTGGCCTGACCAGCCTGCTCGAGAGAGTGCGAGAAGGGTCAAAGGCCACCCCTCCCGCACTCAAACATGACGAACAACAACTGGACATGCCCTCCAGGCTCATGGCGTACGCGCAGGCCTGGAGGGCGTGTCTACCAAACAAATGGGTCATGACGACTATATGTCGTGGGCTCAAGCTGCAGTTCACCAGGAGACCGCCCCCCTTCACAGGGGTACTGTACTCAAATATTAGCCATGCATGCGCACACGTGCTAAGGGAGGAAGTATTGACGATGCTGCAGAAGGGAGTAATAAGTTTGGTCCCGAAATGCAAACTACGCTCCGGCCATTACAGCAAGTACTTCCTGGTGCCCAAAAAGGATCATTCCCTGAGACCGATCCTGGATCTCAGGACTCTGAACAAGAGAATAAAAACTTTTAAGTTCAAGATGCTTACACTGCGGCAGGTTCTCCAGTCTGTGAGACCAGGAGACTACGCATGTACAATGGATTTGAAAGATGCCTATTTCCATGTAGGCGTGTGGAGGAAACACAGAAAATTCCTCCGTTTTGCTTTCGAGGGAAAGGCTTATGAATTCAAAGCCTTACTCTTCGGTTTAAAGACGGCTCCTCGTACATTTACTAAATGTCTGGACGCAGCCCTGAACCCCCTTAGGAATCAAGGTCTCAGGGTTATGAACTACCTGGATGACCTCCTGATTCTGGCTGGAAGCAGAAAACAGGCCCAGTCACACTCCTACAGGGTGATCGCTCACCTGGAGTCTCTCGCTTTGTCAAAAAACCTACAAAAAACTAAATTATGGAGCGGATGCCCTCTCGAGAGGACCTCTCTTGGCGTCAGAATGGAGCCTGAACCCACGGGTCGTGGAGCAGGTCTGGTCACGATTTGGGAGAGCCTCAGTGGACTTGTTCGCTTGCAGAGCTAGCTCGCAGTGTGACCTTTACTTCTCTTTGAAGAAAGCAGATGCACCATTGGGAACAGATGCTCTGGCACATGACTGGCCAGCAGGGGTGCTGTACTATGCTTTTCCACCTGTCCCTCTGATCGAGGTGACACTGGAATGTGTATGTCAGGGAGCTCTCTCCCTGATCTTGATAGCCACCAGGTGGCCGCAGAAACTGTGGTTCCCGGAGTTGGTCTTATTATTATCAGGGATACCATGGCAATTGCCTCCTCACAGGGACCTACTGACTCAGGCACATGGGTAGCTTCTACACTCACGTCCAGAGTTGTGGCAGCTTTCAGCCTGGCCTTTGAAAGGAACTGGCTGAGGGCCTACGGCTTTGATTGCTTTATCCCAAAATGAACAGCAACAACATACACAAGGGTATCCCTTGGTGTTTATGTTTGCTTAGGAGATGTTCAATGGAGGGGTTCCCCTCTCCTTTAATGGGTCTCCGACATCAGGATGGGCTCCACTTGTCAGTCGTGCCCCTTGTAAAAAAAAAAAAAGAGGATGAGTAATCACATTAGTGGAGCACGCTTATGCTGTCTCTAGTTGGTGTTTCATCTATGTGCCCGGTGGTAACATCAAGCTGATGTTTCTACGTGAGGTATTTTTTCTTCCCGGACTGTGCTCTCTGCATACCTTGAAGAGAGCAGCTGGGAGATGCCTGCCGTATCAAGGCAGATGTTCTCACATGCATTTTGCTGAGCATTTCAAGGGTGTGAATGAATTACGTTCCCATAGCAATATGTTGCACCGAGTGACATGACTGATAAGGGAACTGAAAGTTATGCACCATAACTCATGTTCCCTGAAGGAAGGGAACGAGGTGCAACATACCTGGCCCTTTTCAATGCTGAAAGCTCGGTGAAGTGCATTTTGGAGATCGATGGATGGGCGTCAGCGGCTTAAGTACCCAGAGGGCGGGGCCTCTGGCGCGACGCTGACGCCCCTGCCGTAAAGGCGTGAATGTATTCCTTCAGGTAATTGCGCCGGGGCGCAATTCCTATAGCAATATGTTGCACCTCGTTCCCTTCCTTCAGGGAACATGAGTTATGGTGCATAATTTTCAGGTTTTGCTATTGCCCCTGGTCAAAGATTAAACTGCTCCCTCCACTTACCAGGATCGGTCACTCCAACTTGGACAAGGAAAANATTAATCTTGATTTGCTTAATTTTGGTTAGATGTTTCCTGTTTAAGAAATGTCTGATTTGCTTGATAACGTTGATTTGCTTGATAACGTTGATTTGCTTGATAACGTATCTTATTAACAGAAAGCATTATCAGTAAAACATTACTTGATTCACAGTGTAGACTAGAAATTGATTTCAAAAGTGTTTATTCAGTTTCTAGCATCCATTTACTAGAACAATTTTCTTAGTTTTTAATAGCTAACAATACCATGTGTCATTTGTGTCACCAGGTATTTATTCATTTATTTTTTGTTCTTGTCAATTTTTTATAATTTCACTTTGAGTGGGTTATGCTGGAAAGGAGGGTCCGTCAGATAGTCGAACCTCGGATTCAGGAGGAGCAGTGTGGTTTTCGTCCTGGTCGTGGAACACTGGACCAGCTCTACACCCTCAGCAGGGTCCTGGAGGGTGCGTGGGAGTTTGCCCAACCAGTTTACATGTGCTTTGTGGACTTGGAGAAGGCATTCGACCGCGTCCCTCGGGGGGTTCTGTGGGGGGTACTCCGGGAGTATGGGGTACCAGGCCCATTGATAAGGGCTGTTAGGTCCCTGTACGACCGGTGTCAGAGCTTGGTCCACATTGCCGGCAGTAAGTCAGGTCATTTCCAGTGAGAGTTGGACTCCGCCAAGGTTGCCCTTTGTCACCGATTCTGTTCATAACTTTTATGGACAGAATTAAGCAGAATACTTTTATGTTTTAATTTGTTTTTTTTTAATGTCCAGAGGACCAGACTTAGCTTTTTTAGATCCTACAATTTGTTATTGCTCTGGACCGATCGAAATTACCTGATAAAGGTTGTTTTTTACATACAGGATAATGAAAATGTTTTTAGAACTTTTCCTAATTGCTGCTTGATTAATATTTTATTGTTCATTTTTGGCTTTGTGAATCATAATAGTTCATATACTTCCTACAGTAGTTTCACCTGCACAGCGCTCATATTCTAAATCTTTTCTGGGTTATACATTATGTAATGTTACCTTGCCCGCTACAGGGTAGGATGTGTATATATAGCAGAAAATGGGTCATACAAGAATTTAAGCAAACCTTGGGGCTCAACAGTAATTTTCATCCTGTACTTACTTCATATTTCTACTAGTAGAAAAAAGGTGCAGACTAAATTATCCACCAATTGGACCCAGGGCACCTTGCTATTTAACCTGCACTTGTGCCAGTATACACAACTGTCCTCTACCTAATATGATTTCAGAAGTGAAAACAGTAGTTAATTAATTAACTTGTCATAAAGGTACCACTAGACTTAAGGTCATGAGAACATTTTTCTTCTGGTATGCGTCTCTACTTATCAAATAGTTATTTAGCAAAACTCTGTCTCTCAGTAAGATGCATTAATTTTTATAATGGTCTGTCCGTCCTCTGACCTGTATACGCCTCGTCTCAGGAGGGGTCACAGTCTGGCCCAGATTGGACAGGTATTTTAAGCTCAAGCAGCCACTTGTTTCTTTTAAGTATCGTATTACTAAGAGAATAAAAATTTTAAATGCTGCAAACAAAACAAATGCCACCAAACTACCAAACAAAATATTAAATCCCATTTCTAAAAGCACACAAAAATAAGAGCATTCATTTACATTTTTTGCATGCTGTTCTTTGTTGCTTCTCCTATTGGGTTCATTGTTTTGTAGTAGAGTCAAAAAAGGCGTTCAATTCAGGATCAACTGGACTTTATTTGTTGCAGAAAACGTTTCGACTTCTGTCCAGAAGTCTTTTTCAATTCTGAATGGAAGCTGTGAGAACGAGAAGTTTTATACAGGCTTACAAGTCACGCACCAACATATGAAATTGGAAACTGAAAAAGTAGAAAGTTTTTGATTTCATCATGTCCTGGACGACTGAGAATCTTCACCAGCATTTTGTAGTAGAGCTTTGGGCTCCATGTCATCTTGTTAAAACCAACTCCTACATCCTAAGTTAGGTCATTATGTCAATGCCAATTTTTACAAATATTTAGCTTTCTGAATCAGTGGGAATCACATAAGTCATATGTTTTCTTGAATCTTGAAGTCTTGCATCTACGGTACTTCACACAAACTGGTTTCCAACCTGCAGATACTAGTACAGTATTCGGTACAAAAAAAGACAAAATAAAGACTTATAAAATGTTTATTTTGAAAATATGCCAAGTAAACAATAGGTTTGTATAAAAATAAATAAAAGTGACCCATTTGGATGATATTTTAAACAAACAGCACTCTTTACAATAAATAAACTATACTAACAATAATAAAAAGTTTAATAAATACAATAACAGTCAGAACCAGAACAATAAGCAGCAACAAACTGTTTACTGATCTAACTAATCAAGTTTTAAGTTTTTGTCCAAAAAGACCAACTTGTCCAAATTTTCTGCCAAAAGCACAGATCTAGTTGCAGTGGATAAAATCATCTCAGTAACAACAGTAGCAGCAGTGTGGCTGTATTTGTCCTCATTACTTACAACCTCTTCTTGGACCTGCTCCCCCAGGTGGGACAGGTCCTTGGAAAAGTTAAGAGTTCAGTCATCACACACTTCTTAGCTGCAGGTGATCTGGTGGATTTCCCTGAAGAGGAAGAAGACAGCTATCTCTGTCCCAGACTGGAAATAAAACACAAAGAGGTTAAAAAAAAAGAGTTAATAAGATTATAATTTTAAATTAAAAAGGTTAATTAGATAATAATAATAATAATAATAATAATAATAATAATAATAATAATAATAATAAAAGAACAATACCTCTTCTTGAACGGTTGTTTTGAGGTGGTTGAATCTCTCGGGTCATCATCATCATGGCAGGGCTTTAATCAGCTCCAGCAGTTTTATAGATGACCTCACTTCTTACCTTATCTTCTTCACACCATTATGATTTTTTATTTTATTTTTTTTATTTTAGGCGGCCATCTATAAAATAAAAAAAAAAGATGTTATCAGTTTTAGCTTTTTCATAAATTGATTAACTTTTTTGGCTTAAGTGTTGAAGTGATGGATGTTGTAGCGAGGCTCAAGAACTTTAAAGCAGCGCATCAACAACATTCAGACGTAGATCTAGATCTTTAAAAACTCCTACAGTTTGTGTTATTGCTCTGGACCGATCTGAATTACCTGATGAAGGTTGTTTAAATGCTGCTGTTCAGTGTTTGCAACAAGCTGCTTTTCTTGTAGAAGAGACATTCACGTTCGGATGATGTAGTTTCAAGTCTGTTAACAAGTTAGACGGGTTGCTGCTGCAGATCCAATCTCCGTGAAACAACGTCGACACACAACTTTGGATGTGCACTCGTCTTTTAACAAGAAAGCCATAACGTTCCCAAACAGGAGACCGCAACGAGATGCTAGGCTGCTAATGCTACGCGTGCTACAAGATAATAGCGCCGTGTTGAAACTCACCTAGGAACTTTAGTTCCGTGGCGCATATATTCTCCTGTTAATAAAATTTAATAAGTGAAAAAATAACCGCAACGGTACGCAGGTGGACCGAACCGAACGTGCCGTACCGAAACGGTTCGGTACACCCACGTGTACCGTTACACCACTAATAAATATAGTAACAAATTACTGTCAAATGAGAAAAAAACTGGACAAATAAGTTGTTATAGTAGTAGTAAAACATTTTTCATTACATTATTTACTAAGCCATTTTCCAAAGGTGGGCATATGAACGCCAGGGACTGCTAATGCGCTAATCCGCTTACAGTGGACCTAACGTTTTTGTCAGCGTAACAGCGGAGTGACTAACTTTTATAATTCATAAGCGGATTTGTGCTATTTTTATTTAAAATGCAGTACCGCTAATAACTAATTAATGTATCTATCAGTAAAAACGAATGAACTTATCCACAATATTCCTGAAGGTGGCACTGTATTTGCGATTATGGGACTTACTTCCGTTTTGACCCCGGAAGTAGAATTTCTGCATTGGCTCCTCGTTGTTTACTTGTTTATCTGTGCGCATCGTAGAAGTTCTGTTAAAGTTCTGTTTTCTGTTATTTTGAGCTAAAATTGTCATGAAGATGTCTTGTGGAGCTCTGGTACCTGTTGCGCTGTTCGTGGCTGTAAGAATAATCAGACGAAGCTGAATTTGTGGCTGCAACTAGTGTGTGTTGAACATGCTCCGAAAACAAAAACCTGCATCCTTCTTTGTGGCTGGGCTACGAGAAACCACCTGAAAAAAGACTCTGTATCCTCCAGAGGAACGAGAACACCAGGTATGATTTAAGAGACAGCTTTTAGTGTTATGATTTTATGTAGTCAGTGATTAAATGATACTAATATTTTCGTGCATAACTGGCAAATAAACACACGCACCTATATACTGTATGTATGCTGTCTGTGTATATTTATTTATACTGTATATATAATATAGGTGTCTGTTGTGTTTATTTATATATATATATATAATATAGGTGTGTGTGTGTGTGCGTGGGTTTCTTTTATATATAATCTAGGTGTGTTTGTGTGTGTTCATAAATGAACCCTAATGTTTGTATACTGTACTTTTCTTTTCCTCCTTTCTGTTATATTTCTGCATAAGGTGAGTTCCAGGGATGGATGGATGATGCTCCAGTTGGTCCAGGGATGGATGGATGAAGCTCCAGTTGGTCCAGGGATGGATGACACTCCAGTTGGTCCAGGGATGGATGAAGCTCCAGTTGGTCCAGGAGATGGATGAAGCTCCAGTTGGTCCAGGAGATGGATGACGCTCCAGTTGGTCCAGAAGTTTGTGTGCAGTTATGTACCACAGCAACAAATGAGTGAAAATATAATTTCTATAAATAAATCTGCGTTTGAAGTGCATTTGGTGTTGCTGTGTTTCACCTTCTTTATTTCAATAAGATACATTGTTTAATGTCTAATGAGAAGTTCTACTGCAAATAAAAACACTAGATGTGATTGTTTTTTTGGCAACTTACCAGTTTAGTTTTTTATTGACAAGTACAAAACTTAAAAACATGCATGTTGCTGTGGTTCCTCCTCCAGGAGGAGATTGATAAGAATAAAAGCTATAATTATAAATTTTAGGCTGATTGTTAACTCTAAATTGACTCTGGGTGTGAGTGAGACAGGTCCCTCTTGTAAATGAGTCCCCGTGGCTCAACGAGGCAAGCCTGTATAAATAAAGGTTGAATGAATGAATAAACTAAAAACATTTGAAACTGAATACAATATGAGAACTGTGGGTGATTTGATGTCTTTTAATGAAAATGATTGGCTGCAGAATAAATACCAGAATAAATACCAGGTCAAATACACTCAACAAGAAATGATGGGCAGTTTCTGATTTTAAACAAACTGGAACAGATTCCTAATCATGTGGGACCACTGGACGACCACTGGACGACCACTGGACGACCACTGGACGACTGGAGCAAGCAGCAAACCCCTCCGGAATCCAAGACGATGGAACTTGGCCCTTCACTCGTCTGTACCTTAAAAAAAGAATAAAACTGTCATGTTTGCATCACAAAGTCTAAAATAAGACCAAGTTTGCTACTCAAAGTAGAAAGAATAAATACAGTTGCTCCTACATTTTTTACTCATTCACAAAGATATACTGTAATGTTCAATTTTATATTGATTTCAGTAATTTTATCTTAGATTTACTTTAATATTTTTGAATTATTGTGCCAGGTGCTTGTGTCATTACTTGTTCTTCTGCTCCTGCGTCTCAGAGTAAGTGTGTCTGTCAACTTCAGCGTGGGAGACCAGTCTGTGACTTGTGTGCAGGCCTTCCTGAAAATATAAATATTTCAATAGAACAAATGTAGTAATAACCAAAAGATGAACTTGTGTTATGGAATATTTTCTGTACAAACAGCATCCCACTGCTTTATTCACATGAGAGTAACAGGGACCTACAATCAAAACAGTACTACAGTACAGTATGTATGTGCAGTATGTATGTATATACTGTATATATAGTGTGCATACAGTATACACATACACACAGCATATGTAAATGTATTACACACACATGTAGTTATATTATTTATCCACAGATTTGTTTAGTAAATACTTTAACAGATGCTAACGCTACATGCTAAGCTAACCACAGCTAGTAGACGGTGCTAAATCATGAAGAAAAAACAACAACAGCTCCAACACAGAGAAAATTATACTCTCACATTGTTCTGAAATTGTTTCACAAAATGATTTATGTAGAATATTTTGTTTACCGGAGAAAACGTGATCTGAACACGACGTCTTCGAGAGCAGATCCGAGCAGAGGAGGGGCAGCTGTCAGCTCCTCCGATGGAGATAAATCCTTCACGTTTACTTATTTTTGGGATGAAGTGAAAACTGCACTTTGAACAAACGTCTACCCGACAGCAACACCCACTAACCCAACACGAAGTAACCGTTGCAATTAATTAGAAATAAACAAAACAAAAAAACAAAAGTGAAAAATACAGCCAGTAGACTGGGCTTTAACTGCTGCTCTCACTTCAGGCGGAAGTCGTTCCCATAATTCGCGCAAGGCATCATGGGGCGTAGGAATATTGTGGATTAGAGGCTCTTATGCTGGCTCCGTAGCTGCTTGTTTTGCCTTTTTCCCCTCCCTCACCGTAAAGAGCAGAGAGGAGGGAGGGTTGGAGGGGGAGCAGAGGGGAGAACAGACACGGATCTACCATGTAGGCAAATGATGCCGTTGCTTGGGGTCCCAAATCGGCAGGGGCCCGGCCCCGCCCCGCCCCGACCAGTCACCTACATCATCACTAACATTGCTCATGCTTGTTAATGTACATTTAACATAAAAATAATTATAGTTACGATGAAAACGATCATTAAAAACGCAATACAAAAACCGGTCGATTTCTGTATCCCCCTACTAAAAATGGACTATTCCATCTTGACATCTTCCGGGTCAGAGGTGAACTCGGGGGCTAATTCTGTGGCTAGCTGGTTGTGCTGGGTTTCTTGGATAAATCCGCAGAGAACCCCGCTGTTTCAAGCCAAATTAACGCGGCCGGAGGATTTTATTGTGTGTTTTGTGTCGACCACTCGACGGTGAGTCGTTAGTTTTATGTATTTTAGTTACTTTTCATTAAATCTGTTGACTGCCTATAGAATCTTGACATCTTCCGGGTCAGAGGTGAACTGGACGCTAACTCTGTGGCTAGCTGGTTGTGCTGGGTTACTTGGATAAATCCGCAGAGAACCCCGCTGTTTCAAGCCAAATTAACGCGGCCGGAGGATTTTATTGTGTGTTTTGTGTCAACCACTCGACGGTGAGTCGTTAGTTTTATGTATTTGGGTTACTTTTATGTATAAATGCGGTGGCGACACACCCGTGTATTTGAGATTTAAAAGTGGTCTTAGGGATTAAAAGATCATTCTCTTTTTTGTTAATTTCGTGGCCGAATAGAATATATGTACGTAAAGTATTAAATAAATCCTTTGATTTTTGTAATTTCATCCTTTTAGGATCATTTTAGTTACTTTTCAGTTGGCAGTGTAGTGCAAATATTGCATAACGCTGCCGGCTACCAATTGTCGAATATAAATAGCGGATTAGATTAGCTTCCCCTAATTTTCATAAGACATTTGTGCTTTTGAAATTGTGGACCTAAAAAAATTAATAAGCGTTTTAGAAATTGTGGAACTAATTTTTTGATTAGCGTTGCCCACCACTGCCATTTTCATATAAATTATCATCGCTGGCAGATTAAGACCTCCTTACATTTGTTAATTAATCTGTTCAGATGTGAAATATTTTTAACTTGCTATGACTCATAAATAAAGCTAATGACTAAAACCCATGGTCAAAACTTTTCAAACAAGACGCTGCATTTCCATAGCCACATTAATTTAACATTTTTTCATGGGCTCTATTTCAGATTTCTCAAGTCTGCTCTCTAGTCAAGAAAATCTGAAGGCTTAACAGGCAATTTCCTGTGGATTACTTGGTCTTATGCAGTACAGCTCAGTTCTACAGAGTGGGGATTTGACAGACATTTAAGTTTAGGTAGTTAAGGGACATGCTAAAAAGAAGAAGTCTGGCAGTGAAGTGGAACTAAAAGTGTTTGTGGATGCATTGATGCATGCATTTCTGCTCTAATCAAATTACTGACTGTTCATTTAGGTTTGTGGTAGCTTAAGTACGGTACTTTCTACTATGATGAAATTTTTGTGTTTTCAAACAGTGCAGCTGATGTGATCAGTTACTTAATCAATATCAACCTATTAATATGCATAAAAGTGCATCTACAAAAATTTTTGAATACAGTAGTCCCTCGTTTATCGCCAGGGATCCATACCCTGAAGCCCCACAATAAGTGAAAAACTGTGAAGTAAGAATAATAATACAAGTAGTAGTAGTTTATTTTAATATTTATATATAAGGTGTTTTAAACACTTCCCACACTCTTGCTATATTCTAAACAATGTTTCTAAATGCTCTGAAAGAGCACAGAATGTCAGGATCTCTACCAGCGCTCTCGGCCACGCCCACTTCTCCGCTGCAGAGATACAGTTTGACACGCTGCAGGAAAAAGCTTCTCCTGCAACTGGGCTGCACTCGGGTGCATCAGGTGTTAAATAATTTAAAATAATTTATTTTAAATTAAAATTTCATGCCAGTGGTGCAGCTCATCAATTGTATGTCATGTTCAATCTTATTTTGAAAAACCGCGATAGAGCGAGTCCCCGAATAAGGAACCGCGGAGTAGCAAGGGACTACTGTATTGTGAAAAAGTATTTTTGTCAGTCATTTCAGAAAGGGAAACTTCAGCATTACATAGATTAATTTCATAAAGTGAAATACTGTACAGTATATTTTATCTTCTATATTATTTGAATGCATGATTGTTTGTATTTATAACCAGTGGCTGCTGGTGATTTTTTTTTATGGGGGGGCGCCATAAATTGTTAAATTTTTTTAAACATGTGTATAAGTATGCATAATTATGTTTGTATACTGTAAAGTAAGTTTGTTCATGTTTTTATTTGTATATATCAGGTGTATCCATTTGTATAAAACTATCATTAATAAAACATGGTTCATCTTCACCTTGTTTGAGGCATCAGTGTGAAAAGAGAATGGGAGTGTTCTGCTTCCACTTTTCAATTTTTGGACAACTTCTATCATATTCTGTTATAATTATTTTAGTAATACAAGTTCATAATATAAATAGAATTGTGAGGGTCCAGACTTAAATAAGGACAAAGGTGTTCAAAAATCCACCAAATAATTCAATTTAATAGTTCCAAAAATAAACTAACAAAGAATTAAATTTCAATGAAAAATAAATCAAAAGATAATAACAAATTTGGGCCCAACTTAAACAGGTCAACTGAAGTCTAACAAGGAGGAATGATTCCAGATTAGATTTTAAATAACTGATTTATGGGGAAGAAAAATTATCTATTTTACTGTGATTATGTTATTTCAACAACCTAGTAAACAAAACAACTTGATATTATATATGAATGTTATAATATAATGTGATACGATAAATAAGACTGACTTAGTATTAAGTATTAGAGTACATAAGTACATAAGTATTAGACATATGATTATTTTATTATTAACCTTGTGGTGCCCAGCCCACTAAACACAGGGATAACAGTTATATTTGTGCTTTTTATCTGTAGAACAAGAGAGTTTGCAGGCTGTCATAACACTGACCGTCATTATTTAACATGAGCATTATTGAGCATGCATCAGGGTACTTCCATGGCACATTTTTATCTGTATAAATACTTAATAATTCAATAGTTACTTGCAAAGGGGCTTTGTTTTCATTCTCCAGATCAATACAGAGTTAAGAAATAGTATAATAACACCACCAGTGACATTTATTTAGTATATAAAATTATTAATATTTGATAATTTTTTACAAGCAAATTTAAATAAATGTAGCCATCAGAGTCAATGACCAGGCGGCTAGCGCTAGCATGCTAACAAACAAACAAAGAAAAAAACAAACTCATCACTTCCCACTTGCAGTCGGCTGAAGGCTTTTTCACAGAGCCTTCTAATATCTGAGAGGCATATCGGTTAGAAATGCAAATAGATATTAAATAAAGGGCTTTCAATTATTTAAAACGTACCTGAGCATACCATACCATACCATACCATTTTATTTATAAAGCACTTTAAACAGGAACAAGTCCACACAAAGTGCTGGACAAACAAACACGCAACAGGCAACACAGACAATGAAGTACAACACGAAAAACATAAAAACATTGCAGATCATAAATCAAACGATCCAATACAAATCAGCTGGCATTGAAAGCGATGGAGTAGTAGTGAGTTTTTAACCGGGATTTGAAAACCGAGAGGGAGGGGGCCTGTTTGATGAGCAGCGGTAACTCGTTCCAGAGTCTTGGGCCTGCTACAGAGAAAGCCCTGTCACCCCTGCGCTTAAGGCGAGTTTCTGGAACTATTAAGAGTACCTGATCCTCTGACCTCAAAGCACGTGGAGGGACATATGGGTGTATCAGATCCGAGAGATAGGCGGGGGCGAGACTGTTCAGCGATTTGTAGACATACATGAGAATTTTGAATTGGATTCGAAGATGAACCGGTAGCCAGTGAAGGGAGGCCAAGACTGGTGTAATGTGCTCTCTTTTGCGTGTGCTGGTTAAAAATCGGGCAGCTGCGTTCTGAACCAGTTGTAATCGTGCAATGGTGGCTTGACTGACGCCAAGCAGAAGGGAATTGCAGTAATCCAGCCTAGATGTAATGAATGCGTGAATCACTGTCTCCAGGTTGTTTTTTGATAATATGGGCTTCAGCTTAGACAGACGCCTCAGCTGGAAAAAACAGGATTTGACAATCATGTTTACATGACTGTTGAGTTTCATGGAAGGATCCATTATCACTCCCAGATTTGTGACTTTTTGTTTTTCGGACAGGGGTAGAGCAGACAGGTCAATGCAGTGGTTTGAGGTTGTGTCATTGGGAAGGAACAATATGGCTTCCGACTTCTTATCGTTGAAGCTTAAGAAATTTAAAGCCATCCAGTCCCTGATGTCAGCCAGGCAGTCGAGCAGAGGTTGAATAGAGCCTGTACCATTTTGTCTTAGGGGGAAGTAAATTTGACAGTCATCAGCGTAGAAGTGGAAAGGGTATAT
>JBBPBX010060449.1:0-21442 GCA_038048925.1 Garcialebias charrua
ATAAATTAAACAGTGTGATGATTTTGTACATTTAAAGCAGGATGGTTTTCATTGAGTATGCGAGAGAGAAAAAAAATATATATATTCAACTTTAAAGAAATGATTGCTAAAGGTCTCCCTCAATAATGGGCCGAGATGGGCCGAGATGGTGTAGAGGCAGGGCAGCCGGCTCAGGACCAGAAGGTCCAGGGTTTGATCCCCGGTCATTGCATACCTCGTTTTGTCCCTGGGCAAGACACTTAACCCCGAGTTGCTCCCGGTAGGACAGGCTGGCGCCTTGCATGGCAGCATAACGCTACCGGTGCATGAATGGGTGGATGGCTGGTACTGTGAAGCGCTTTGGGGCCCCTCATAGGGGGCTGGAAAGTGCTATATAAGTAAGCTCAATTTACCATTGACCATAATGTAAACAAAGCTGAGTCTGAACTGTAATATATAATCAGTTGCCGCATGTCATTTTGTGACAGGTTGAAGTAGCTGATGAACAGGACAAAATGATTCAATGAAACACCATAACTCAAAATAGTTATTTCACTTTGCAAAGATGTTTATGAAAAGCTACATAGATTGTTAGTTAAGCTGGAAGCCTGTTGGTTTTTCAGCTGTTGTATCACATTTCTCAATTTTCTAAAATTTTAGAAAAAATGTTTTTGCAGCAATTTGACAATTTTATGGAAAAATATACAATATTATCTGAATGTCAATACGGATTTAGAGCCAAAAGGTCAACTTTAATGGCTGTAATGCAATTAGTAGAAGATATAGCTAACGCAACTGATAAAAAAGAATATACTGTGGGAGTGTTTATAGACTTTAAAAAAGCATTTGACACTATAGATCATGAATTACTTTTACTTAAATTGGAGAAATATGGTGTTAGAGGCGTTGCACATTCTTGGATAAAAAGTTACCTGAATCAAAGGCATCAATATGTACAAATAAATAAAGTAAATTCTGATCTATTAGAGGTTACCTGTGGAGTACCACAAGGCTCGGTGCTGGGTCCTAAACTTTTTTTACTTTACATAAATGATATATCCAATGTATCTAAGTTGTTGTCAGGTTTAAACCCCAAACATTATTAAAACACCACACTGTAAAACAGAGAACAAGACACAAGTGATTTGAATATCTTTCTTGCAAGGAGAGCTAAATTGCTCTCCCGCAGAGTAGTTTCTCCTTGCTATTTATTGAGTTTAGGAATGCCCTAGTTACACAATGTCTCAACCGCTGAGGGAGGGGGGAAACCGGTTGAGACTGATTCACACATAGTCAACATGTTGGAGACTGATTCACACATAGGTACACGTCAGCATGTAGAACAACATTCTTCCAGGATATAGTTATAGAGTGGAAAACAACTGCACTGTTCCAACAGCCAATTTTGCCCAGGGTGTGTTACCGGTCGAACAAGTGTCCTGCACACAAAACTCATCACAGGCATTAGTTAAGAGAACAGTTTAAACACAAAGTATATTAAAGCATATAAATGTGATAACATGTATTTACAATTATTCCAACATTTCCCTCCTGATTATCACATTTACAGGTTCTCCAGTCGCTCAATAACATCTTCAATAGATTTTCTGCTATGAGGTCATCTACAAGAAATGTTTACACTCAGAGGTTAACCCATAGTTGCCTGGACATTATCATCATCTGAGTCCAGGGCAGAATTAGGTTCAGGAAAGCGGATCTCATAATCAGTTAAATCATCAGTATTTTCATTAACAGGAAGCAGCGTGTACAGCTGCTTTTCCAGGGGAGCAATAGCTGTGTTAATAAGGCAATAAAACATCGTTTTAATACAACAACATCCACACAAAATCAGGATTGCTGCAAGCACTGCTATGGAGACAAGGATGGAGGATATGAGGCCACTCCATCTGCCAAAATACTCCCCAAAGGGATCCCACATGGAGGTGTCAACCCCAGAATGGTCTTTCATTTTGACACTAAGTGCACGCAGTCCATCCAACACTTTGGTCAAGCTGCCATCTGTTGCCGTGTTGTTGGGCACAAAAGTGCAACATTGTTGACCAAAGATGGCACAAACTCCGCCTTTTCTCTGCCAAAATCATGTCCACCGCAATGCGGTTCTGGAAAGCCATTAAAGAGGTAGCTGACAACTGCTCATGAACCGCCTCAAATCCAGCCACAGTGTAGTTGCTCAATCTCTGAACGTTGTAGTGGATGTAGTTGATTCTGTCTACGAATGAAAAGAAGGATACTTTCAAATCCTGCTGCCACTTGATTCGCTAATTTATATTATTTCCTATCTGCGCTCCTTTTCCTGTTCTGTTGATGCAGGTAAAATTAGCTGCTGCGACGACTTTAGAGAACAGCGGTTTCTGTTTGTCTGGAGGAGAAAGAGGGTACACTGAGTCCCAATAGATGCAGTTTGTATCAGGTACTGCTTGGTTCATCACGTTTATTAGGCAGTCAGAGCTAAGAGTAGCTGGTATTATCTTAAGTATGGGCCTAGGGCCCATACACACTACACAATCTTGTTTTGACATGTTGGCTGCTTGTTCAGCTAACAACAACCAATTATTTTTGTTTCCATTGTATCCTCCCACCGTTATGCTGTTTAAATTTAACCACACAGATTCAATGAACGTGGGAGTATGATAACACACAAATGGTTCTTCCCTCTGTAGAAGTTTCGTCTGGGTTACATGTCATGCAAGGATTGGGGTATGGTGTACTGACCCGGCTGGGCACGCTTCTTTTTTGTACTTATTTTATTTGTTTCTTGAGTCCACTCTCTTTCCCACGGTTTAGTTAGGGTTATCCAGGTTACCAATAAGATTAGAAATGCTACGGCTGTTAAACCTTTATTTTGGTCTGTGGTCCTCATAATGCTGAACTAGGTTTTCTTCCTAGTAGCTCACAGAGTTGTGGACAATCTTCACCGATTTGAGATGACTGTATACTATAAATACAGCCCCCTTTGAACAACGGGCTCCCTCTGTGAGCTGAACGAAGAATCCCTAAATTCAGTTCTAATTTCCTATTTTATTTAAACTGCATACCAAATTATGAGGATCACAAAACACAAAAGTACAGTTTAGGCAAAGTTTAGGCAAAAGAAGCTAATGAAAAAGTCTATTTTAGTCATTTTTGCTCTCAGCAATCAGTTTATTCATCCTTGTTTTGAATCATAAGTTTGCAATGGCTTAAGTGGACCCACGTGCTTCGTTCAGCTATTTTTAGTGACGTGTTTGTGGTCAAGAGTACCTGGAAAGGTCCCTCCCACTTGGGTGAATGCCAGTGTTTCTTTTTAATGCTTTTAATCAAGACCCAATCTCCTGGCTGTACCAGCTGGTCGTCCTGTTGAGAAATAAGAGTAGGATCATTGTCAGTGTTTTGCTGTTTTTGTTGTTTTTCTAACATCTTTCTCATGTAGTCAGCAAGTGTCATTTCTTCATTCGTCTCCCAGGTATTTTTGAACAATGGGAGTTTATATGGTCTTCCATACAGAGTTTCAAAGGGAGTTAGGCCTGTGGTACTGGTTATGTTTATGTGCATTTTTACAAGGTCTAAGCATTGAGTCCAAGGCCTTCCTGTTTCTTCCATGCATTTTTTAAGTCTGTTCTTTATTGTACCATTTTTCCTTTCCACCAGTCCTGCACTTTGAGGGTGGTAACTGCAATGGTGTTTTAAATCTATGTGTAAGGCTTGTCCTATTTTTGTAATGACCTGATTTACAAAATGTGTGCCATTATCACTATAGATTTTTTCTGGTATACCAAATCTCGGTATTATGTCTTTACAAAGGGCTTTTGCCACTGTTAATGCATCTGGGTGTTTAGTTGGAAAGATTTCGACCCATTTTGTGAACTCATCTACTATTACCAAACAGAACTTTTTCCCTTCACTTTGGTTTAGTTCTATGAAATCCATACGTAGTTGTTGGAATGGATATACCGGTTTAGGAAACTGACCTCTTTTGGGTCTCAGGTTCCCCTGAGAATTGTGTTTCATACAGATTAAACATGCTTTACAAAAAATTTTTGAATAAGAGTTGAATCCATAAGTTGTGTATAGTTTTCCCACTAATCCCACCATCCCTCCTGTTGAGACATGAGTCTTCCATGGCTCAATATTGCTGCGCATTTATAGAGATTTTTTTTGGTAGGATTGGTTTGTTTTCAGGACAAGTGAAAAGACCATCTGTTTGTTTGGCTCCTTTTGAGAGCCACATTTTTTGTTCATTTAGAGGTGCTTGTTGCTGCATTTCTTCCATTGTTTACTGCTTGCAAATCTTGCACCATCCTCCAGCCGGAAGAGGGTGGGGCCTTTTTTTTTACTGGAAAAATAGGCGTGTTACAAGGTGAGTCATAGCATTCCACAAGCACTCCTGCTTTTAGTAAATCTTTTATCACTGGCTCAATACCTTTTGTACAGGTAAAATCTTTTTTACAAAACCAACATCTGATGGTCCTGTTGACCACAGCTGTGGTGGAATGTTTTTTTAACAGGTTTTCTTCTTCTTGAGAAAGAAAGATTTGTCAGCTCTGTTGATCTAAATGTACTCCTGGTTGTACTGTAGCTGTCCAGAACAAAGCCTTTTTGCTTAGTTCTGTGTCCTGGCTATACCATGTGTTCACAGAAGTAGCGACCCAATCTTTTGTGTACTCTCCCAAAGTGACCATTTTTCCTAGATCTTTCCATTGTTTATTTTTACCCTTACAAAGAGAAATATGGGGTGATCCATAATTTCTGTACATGGCGTTTAGGGTGTCTGGCAAGATAACTGCATCTGCAGAGTTGTTCTCATTGTCAGAGTACACATAGTGCTGGACGATAATTCAATAACGATAAATATCGCGATATACTTTTATTCAATAACGATGATATGAAGTTTAAGCATATTTTCGATATTTCGATAGGATTTTACAACTTTTCACTGACGTTTTTCTCTTTCTGTTCGGGTTGAAGCGGCTGCTTCAACAACGCGCCCGGACAGAAAAGGCTGTGACACAAAACGTGCGTGGTGACGTCGTTGTTACGCAGCGCTCACTCCAGCAGCAGACGTTAGCGGTAGCAGGCTAAAAGCTAAGCTAGTCTCCAAAGGCGTTAAGTTTTCGCTTCAAAACGAGTCAAACGAGTGCTCATGACCGTCAGAATGTGACTGAACAAAGTTTCACAAGCGAAGAGAAAGCAGACGACATCACTGATGAGAGGAAAGACTAATTCGTCGGTGTGGACGTAGTTCGGTTTTGTTAAACTGCAGGCTTCTTCTGCAGCGAGTCCTACTCGGTTTCTTTATTTTTCAAAACGTGACGGAGAGTCGTTCTAACTAGCTGTGGAAACATCTAACTTGTTTAATCTGAAGAGTTTCCACTCGATAGAATATGATGAGAGTCAGAAGATGAAGAATAAAGTTTGAGCCAACGTTTCCCTGAAACTACGACGTAAACAAACAGCCCCAGCGCGACATGTTTTTTTTTATTGAAAACAAAACAGATTCATCAGAATAAAAAGAAAGAAAAACACTGAATGAAAGGGTGCAGAAAGACGAAAATAGTGTTATAATATCTGCCCCTTGTTCAAAAAACACAAAATAACTACAAACAACAACCTTCACTTCACCTGCACCACACCTTCCCAACAACTTTGATTTAATCATCTTTTAAAACATATAAATAGTTTTATAAATGTTTATGATGATATCAAGTCAACACAATCCTGTTTCCTGATTTACAACTCAGCTCCTTCACACTAGTTCTAAATGAAGATTTTACAAACATTTACATTCCCTTCAGGGTTTAATAACTTTTTAAACAAAATGTAATTGAATATTTGGGGGTAATATTCTCTTTCTTGTCCTATACATGACCTGTAAAATACTACGCTCAACCAAATCATAACACCTCAACAACTTCAATTGATGAAACAATATACCTGTTGGGTGACCACAGCACTTCCCAATAACAACTTCTACAGCTCCTTTTAGCAAAACAAAGATAGGATTTGTAAAAGCTTCGCACGCCTTTCCCCAAACCCCAACACAACAGACCAAATACGGAACAACCATTACATCACACAACATATTCAAAACTTTGTCATTCAAAAACTATTTTACTTTATACAATAATATAACTGATTTTGTTATTTTTATTCTTAAAGACCGTGTAAAGTGAATTTCAACATTTTCTTCAATAAACATTATAAATGTCGTAATTGTAATCTTGTAAATGAGTAAAAAGTCTCAAAATTGTAGCTCAATTAATTTTGGAGTTATAGATCAAACTGTGTATAAACACATTTCTCTTTCAGGATTTTTTAGGCGTGGTTTAAATGTGACCGCGTTTCGTCACGCGGTCACAAGCCCCACCCCCTGCAGCTCCAGCCGTTATAAATGCGTTCTTCGGTGGAGCCGTTCACTCGCTACCGACCGTCTCCCTCCAGTACTGGCGTGCTGCTGGAGCGACCACATGCCACCTGCACCTCCGCGCACCTCCCCCCCCCCCCCCGCGCGCGCGCGCGTGTGTGTGGCGATCAGACCCCGCATGCATGTGACCGGGTCGCGCGCGCGTGTGTGTGTGAGTGAGAGGCGATCAGACCCCGCATGCATGTGACCGGGTCGCGCGCGCGCGCGTGTGTGTGTGTGTGAGTGAGAGGCGATCAGACCCCGCATGCGATGTGACCGGGTCGCGCGCGCGCGTGTGTGTGTGTGTGTGTGTGTGTGTGTGTGTGTGTGTGGCGATCAGACCCCGCATGCGATGTGACCGGTTCGGACCGCGAGTCCGCTCATCTTCTAAAATAGCGCTGATTATAACAGCGGAGTTATGTGTCCTCAACTTTAAAAACATAACCAGAGTTGTTAGTGCACTAAAAACAGCGTAACTCTTGGAAAAAGGAGCTGCTGGAAGCCAGAACTCAGATAAAAACAGAGCAGGTGGATCTCTGCTTCCCCCGTATGCCTCCCCACACAGCTCAGCTCTGAAGGGGGCTGGACATGGCGCAGAACTGCGCTGAAACCACGCCCACGTGCGACACGCCCCCAGCGTTCTAGAGCAAGGCAAAATCATGTTTTTTCATGATTTTTGAGACTTAATTTTATAAGGAAATCAATGTTTTTAATCAGTCAGATTTATATGGGTGATTAATAACACATATTTATGCCGTGTGACAAAATAAAAACACAAATTTAATTTCACTTTACACGGTCTTTAAGTAATTTCCATGAGATTTCCATGTCAGCTTCTCATCAATAACGACACCCAAAAGTTTTATTAACTATGAAATTCAATGCTGTAAATTTTAAAGTTCTTGTTTAAAGTTAAACTCAATAATCCAGGTACCAAATCCAATAATTCTCAGTTGGGTCATCTGGAAACTGGAACTGTCCAGATGACCCGACAGAATCACCGGGTTGAGAATTTTATGTTTATTTGATGGTGATTTCCATCTTTTTGGAGGCTAAATACAAATACAAGGTGAACATCAATTTATTTGTATAAAAATTTTGGCCATATTGTCCAGCCCTACACATAAGAAATGGTAATCTTGGCTGGAGTTTTTCTGTCTAATTCCTCTTTATATGGTACATCAGGGTCTGAAGAGTTCTTGTACCACATTGTAACATGGAGGTCATCTGGTGACACCTGGTCTTGAACTTGGACAGTGCTTTTTCCCTCATCCAGGAGTTTAGCTCCCGTTGTAGTTGGGGGTTTGTTTGGCACATCTAATGTGTAGTAATACTTAGGCGGACCCACACCCTGCAGTGCTAGGGCTGAAGGTGTGGGTGTGTTCTTGGTTCTGACCACAGTTAGCCCATCTTCTGTAGGCATCAATGCCAATGACAGTTCCACCAGGCCATCCCGTCCCAATAAATTTACCGGGCAGTCTGGCAGTAGAAGAACTGACATTTTACATGATTTGCCCTTGGGATCTCTGATCCAAATAGGTTCAGTTTCAGGGACTGTTGTCAGAGTGCCATGAGCTGCTCTTACTGTTATAAATTTATCTCCTTGTTTAATCCAGGGCATTGGCTCTTTTATAGTGGTTCTACATGCCCCTGTATCACACAGGAAAGTTATTGGTGTTCCTTGGATCATTAGAACGATTTCTGGTCTGAATTTTTCCTGATAAAGGATTTCTTCTAAGTTTAAAAGTTCTAACTCATTTTTAGCTTCTGTTTCAATCTCATAAATTTTAGTTTCAGTTTCAGGTACGGTTAGTCATGCAGGGGTATTCGTGTTTGATATGGTTTTACAGTCACGAGCCATGTGTACATTTGGGCAGTTACATTAAGACATTAAAGTTTGTGCAGCTGAATCAGCACTATAACTCTTTCAAAAACTGCATTAAGGTTGCTGGTGAAGATTCTCAGTCGTCCAGGACATGATAAGTGAGGACAGCCTCAACATTGAAGTTTACAGAAAACCAACCCACACAGACCAGTATCTCCTGTTTGACTCTCACCATCCACTGGAACACAAACTTTCTGTCATCAGAACTTTACAGCACCGGGCCGATCACATCCCCACGAAGACAGAAGGGAAGAAAAAGGAACAGAAACACATTGAAAAATCTCTCCAAACATGTGGATATCCTAACTGGGCTTTTGTCAAGTCAGCGAGGAAATCTACAAAACACAATAAGGAACAGAAAAAGGAGAACAGACGAAAAAACATTGTCATCCCTTATGTTGCTGGACTATCAGAGAATTTCAGAAGGATTTTCAACAAACACAACATCCCAGTTCATTTCAAACCCAGCAGGACTCTCAGACAGAGGCTGGTCCACCCTAAGGACAAAACACCTACACACAAACAGAGTGGTGTAGTGTATGCAGTCCAGTGCAGCGAGGACTGTCCAGACTTATACATTGGAGAAACTAAACAGCCCATCCACAGAAGAATGTCTCAACATAGAGCCTCCTCCTCTGGACAAAACTCAGCTGTTCACCTCCACCTCACAGACAAGGGACACTCTTTTGAGGACCAAAATGTACATATTTTGGACCGAGAACACAGGTGGTTTGAGAGAGGTGTTAAAGAGGCGATTTATGTAAAAAGAGAGAAACCATCTTTAAACAGAGGAGGAGGTCTAAGATTTGAACTCTCTAAAACTTATGGTCCGGCCCTGGGTTTGGTTCCCAGGCGTCTCACACCTGATGAGAACAGAGGAGCTTTGTTTGTGAATTAGAACAACAAAGACTTTGACAGGTCCCTGCTATCAATGGGTGAAGTGTGACTTGTCATTTCACATACAGTAGGATGTGTGTGTGTGTTCTGTAAGCTCTGTTTTCACACTCTGAACTTTGAATGGGTCACAGGTACGTGTTATCCCAAGTATGTGGGGGGTGTTAGTTTCCAATTTAAATATGTTGGTGCGTGTCAATGGCTTGTCCTGTTATAACTGCTTCCCTTGACTGTCTGCAAACCCAATTGATAAAGCTTCTCGGATGAGAAGTGAAACGTCTTGTTTGTTACAAATAAAGTCCAGTTGTTCTGTATTGAACGCCTTTTTTGATTGCATTAAGGTTGGTTTACTCGAAGTGCAAGTTGATGTAGAATTTAGCACAAAGGTAAAACAGTTCAGATCTAAATCAGTTCATTCATTTCAAACTACACCGAAGAAGTAAAAGGTCTGACCCTATTCTATTTAAACAAGTAAATATTGAGGTTGTACAGCTTACATTTTCCATTTGGCTTGAATTTATTAAGACTGTAAATCATTTGAAAGGGTAGTGCATATGATGCAAACTCAAGCTTATATATACACACCAACATTAGTATAAAATGGCATTTTATAATTAATAAATCTATTCAATGTAAAGTGCTAGGCAAAAAGACTATTAAACTGCTAGATAAATCTAAAAATATTCAGTCTCAGTGTTAGGCTGCAATGTTAGTTTAAATACTACCAGTGAGGTTATGGGTCATTGCGGGGTTCCAGTCTCCCACGGATCCTTTTGACCTGGTCCGTATTTTATCTCTAGAGTCTGATGGTTCATAGGTAGGTGGTGGCTCGTTTGGTGGTGCAGTTGGGTCCAGTGGCGGCTGGTGATTTTTTTTTATGGGGGGGCGCCATAAATTTTTTTAAGCATGTGTAGAAGTATGCATAATTATGTTTGTATACTGTAAAGTAAGTTTGTTCATGTTTTTATTTGTATATATCAGTTGTATCCATTTGTATAACACTATTATTAATTAAACATGGTTCATCTTCACCTTGTTTGAGGCATCAGTGTGAAAAGAGAATGGGAGTGTTCTGCTTCCACTTTTCAATTTTTGGACAACTTCTATCATATTCTGTTATAATTATTTTAGTAATACAAGTTCATAATGTAAATAGAATTGTGAGGGTCCAGACTTAAATAAGGACAAAGGTGTTCAAAAATCCACCAAATAATTCAATTTAATAGTTCCAAAAATAAATGTAGTAATATAGGACGGGGTCAGTTTAATGACTTACCTATATTTTAGATGTATAAATTGGCAGGGTTTAGACTGACACAAAAATACATCATTAATTAAACGGGTTCTCTCTTTTTCAGCTTAATACCAATAATTCTATACCTTGACCAGATGTAATTCACAGGAAACGTTAAACTTATGTTGGCACAGCAGGACTGGACCATTTATTTAACATAATTGTAAATTACATCACACATTTGTACATGATTGGTTGATTATTTTTCCTATAATTAACTTCAGCACAGATGAAATATAGGAACAACAGAACAAGTGAAGGATGATATTTTACTCATTTCTGCAGGTACATTAACTTAGTTTCTGGCTTAGGAAGATAAAGGTTTAGGAGGAAGGAAATGGAGGAAAAGAAGTTAAGAGTCAGGGAGTTATCTTGATGTGTTCAACCAGAAGCATGGCAGTTCTCCGGCCGATTAAAGCTACACGTTGGTACCCTTGGCAAAGCATTTGACGACTTTTTACCTCGTGAAGATGGTCAGTCTCCCTCGGTCCAGTTTGGTCAGTTCGTTTACCATTCTCAGCGTCTCCAGACGTGCGCCTTGACTCGAACCGAAAGTAACGGCAGCTCCTGGTGTTGTTTTCAAGATAAGACGTTCCTTAAAGGAATGTCAATAAAAGAGAGCTTTTTCAGCTGTTGAAGATGACTTATAACTTGGCAAGTTATAAGCCTTTAACTGAATGACGTGGTCATTAGCGTGTTGACCAGACGATCATCAGTTCTTTGGGGAACCTCATCATGGCATTGAGGTCCTCAGCAAACTCCTCAGTTCCAGCAAAAGCTTAGAACTTTAAGGAAGGATCTGTGATCAGTGACTTGTTGTTCTTCTCTGATTGGTCCAAACAAACCAGTGGATGAAGGTCACTCGGATAGGAGAAGATCAGTTTTTAGAACAGAGAAGAAGTTGTTTAGAATGAAGACAGAGAAACAGATTAGACTGGAGCCAGCTTCATAAAACAACTGATTAAAACTGTGTTCTAACTTCTAACAAAACTGATCGAGTTCAGTCTGACATATTAATTCACTTTCACCGTTTGATTCATCATATGAAGAAGTGATCATTATTTTGAAATAACATTGGATTTCCAACTTGAATTAAACAGTTTGAATTAAACAGTCTTTGACTTAACAAACATTGAATTCAATAATGCTTATACAAGTAACACAAGGTTATTCATTAACACAAAAAGAGGAATAAGAGAGTCTCTTATGACTTATTGTGTTTTGATTCAAAATAATGTAATAAAATAGTGTTAATGTCCTTTTTCTGAGAGTATCAGTGAAAAGGTGTCACTGGGACAGTTCAAGTATCAGAACGGGCATGGTCATGCCCACTACATCTCCCCCCTTTTGGAAGTCATCGCCAGTCCTTGGGGATGGGGTCCAACACGAAAGGAAACCTTGAACTGTCTCTGATCTTGAAGTAATCCAGCAAGTGGAAAAAAAAATCAAAAATTATAATCCCATAAAGTTTTTTGGAACTTCCATACTGTTCGGAGGTAATCCCATTGCGGTAAGCTTTTAATCCCTTGGAAAACTGAGTCTGTTAACTCTTGGAAAACAAAGTCTGTGATCCTTTGGAAAACGAAGTCTTATAATCCACAGCGGTAATTCCACAGCAGTAATTCCATATCGATTAGAGTTGTTGATTTCATCAGCAACAATTGTTTTTATCAGCATGTAGAGGGTATCCCTCGATTGAAGCAGAGGAGGCGGCCCTTGGATGAAGGTTGAAGACCAATGTTGGAGTAGCAGGTCCCCACATCGAAGGTTGCAGGCTGGTCGGTTTCCAGTCCGTGCCACTCTGGTTCTATGTGTCATGCATTTATGTGGTTTTAGGTGGGCTTATGATTGGGATTTTACATTAGCCTTACCTATATGCACCTGGTATGTAAGCTATCATGGTTTAGATCAGCTATAACTTCCAATTAAGGGGTGGATCATTCATCAAAGTTAAATATAGGGATCTACGTCTATAGACGGTTCAGGAGGGCTTCTGTAAGGAAGGCCTCTTCTTCCAAACTATTCCTCCATTCATAATTTAAGTTAAATTAACTAAGATAGAAAAGAAAATGTAGTTTGCTCTAAATGTCTGTTGTCCTTTAAGACAAACGACGCAAGATTTGGTATTCCCTATAAATTTTGAAGTCTATGGCGAGACTCATCAAAATGAATAGATGATCTAGAATAGAAACGATCGAATCGGTTCAATTTAGAAATTACGAGACCAGTGTAGTTTATGGTACCTAAAGTAGCTTTAAACTACATTTATTCTTCAATGACTGAGGTTTAACAAAATGAAACTGCATGTTGGCATAGTTAAATCCATTTAAGTCTTTAACTTATCATTAATAAAAACCTCTTTTGGCTGGGAGTGTTCAAAAACAATACCAAGCTTCAACAACAACAAAAGTAGCAATTAAGCAACTAGAAAACAACGTTCCACCGCTTCAACTCACTCCTGTCGTCAGATTCCAACATGTATCACACAATAAAAACAGGTCTTAGCTTTATAACCGATGTCAATTAAATCCTGCAGATTTAAACGGTTGTTAAGGTTAGTTTTTTGTTGTGGGTTTTTAGACTTAGCGTTTCTAAGTTCTAGTTGGAATGGTTTCTTTTAGCAACTAATATAGTTTAAACTGTTTAGTTTATTTACTATCGTGTGCTTGGACGACCTTAATTTCCCATGAAGTCTGTGAGTTTGCGAGATCTTTGTCGTTTGTGGGGTTATTGAAATCTTTGTCTTTGTCTTGGGCATGACCTAACATCACCCCCCTGAGGTCATGGGGGACCACGAACACAGGTGAGGACGTCCGTCCATGGGCACAAGTTAGGATGCCAATGTTTAGTTTAAGCTGTTTTCGCAGCTGAGAGTAGACAGTACACAGGAACCTTTTAGGTTTCGGCCAACGTTTCTTCTTACGTTTACCTCTTTCTGTGTAATTCAGGTGTGTCACAACTGTCGGCGTAGTCGCAGGTGTGTCTGATTGTTCAGACCGCGACGGGTCACTGTTGTTAGTGTGCGAGCGTTTCCCCCCTTTGTCTGAAGAGGGGCTCTTTGAGTCTGTAGAAACTATGTCGTTTCTGATTAGTTCTAGACTCAAATGCTCTTGAACCAAGGTTTCATCGAAAGCTTGGCTGATTGCCGATTTATCTATCCCAGAGGACAGAACAGCGTCTTCGGTGTGGGATCCGTGGATCTCCACACCTTCTTCTACCTGTGGTAGGTAGTGTTCAGTGAGTGCTGATTGTTTTAGCTCACAGAGGAGGTTCTCATGTTGGGCCCCGGTTGGGTCCAACTGTTGTGTCTCTTCTGCCTCAACTGTATTTGAAGGTTCACTTACCGGGCTTGTGCTCTCGGTTGGGGAGTCATCCATGCCTTCTGCAGTACCATCTGTTAGACAGACACCGTCATGACCTTCAGGATCTTGTTGACTGTCAGCATTTTGTTTGCTGTCAACATATTTATTGTCAACATCTGTGGCATCTGTGTCGATGTTATTGTTGTTAACCGTGAGCTCTGAGTTTTTGTGAAAGATAGTGCTGCACATTGCTCCAGGTAGGTCAATGTTGATAGTGTCATTATCAATGATAACGTCACTCATTGTATCAGGTTGGTCAAGCACTGTAACATTCAAATCTACTAACAAACTACTTACTTCCTCTGTCTCTTCCGAGCATAGAGGTGTTTGGCCATTTTTCTGGGACATTCGTGACACTTTGCATGTCTCGAACTGTTCCGTTCGAGGCGCGGGAGGTGCAGTTCCGAGGCTCGGGGGTTTCTGTTGGGACCACGCATTGTTACATGAGTTTAGGTCCTCATACTTCAATTTCTTTTGAAGTTCACCCACCGGTAGACCTTGGTTTTCACCCACCTGGTTCGTTCGGAACCATTTTGGGTCTCTTAAAGAGTGAACTGATTTGTTGCATACAGCATCAAATTTCAGCGCCTGGAGGACCTTAACTCAAACTATGTCAGCTTCAAATCATTCAGATTCCTCCTCTGAGGGGTCTGCGTCTAATCAGCATTCAGCACCCTTGGGGAAATTCGACCGGCATGTTACAGTCAGGCTACAGCCAGACAATCCTGATGTAACCCACTTATCCTCCATGCTCAGTAGCATGTATCTGGACCCATCAGTGGTTCAAGCGGATGCTGGGGTTAACACCGAAACTGAGACATTGGCAGAACAACTCTCGGACCTCCAGCAGAAAGTTGAAGCCTTGGAACAACGCCTCCGAGATGCGATTGACAGCTCCCTCCATCGTGAGGAGGGACTCAGGGCTGCTATTGACTCCTCTGCTGTTTTAATAAAGGAATACGTAGAGCACCACCTCCAGAAGATGGACCAAGAGGTTGGGGCCTGTCTCAAGCGTAGGGATAAACGCTGGTCGGAGGAACTAAATCAAACGGTCCGCAAAGGTGCTCTCTCTTGGGGGCCGTCCACGTATTCAACTCCAGTTGCTCATGGGCCCATTGGTGGACTGGCTGGGGAGAGAGACGCTAGCCAGACATCCCATTATGCTGCTGCCAGACCCCCTATTAAGATGGACTTTCCTCAGTTTGGGGAATCCCGCAGCACCTCAGATGTGACTGATTTTATAGAGCAGTGTGAGAACTTCTTAACGCTCAGACCCTTGTCAGATGTGGAGCTCCTAGGCACACTAAACACTGTTCTGAAAGGACCCGCACGCAGCTGGTGGCTGGCGACACGGACAAAAATAAAAGATTGGGATGACTTTAAGGCTGCATTCCTGGAAGCCTTCCTGCCTACCGACTACCATGCTGAAATAGAGGAACAGCTCCGCTCAAACGTTCAAGCACCAAACCAGTGTGTGAGGGACTTTGCTTATGACCATCGAGCCCTGTGCTTAAAGTGGAGACCGGACATGGCTGAACAAGAAATTGTCCGCAGAATCTTGAGTGCCTGCAACCCCAGACTGGCCAGTGGTCTAAGAGGCATCGTAACCACGGTGGAACAACTCGTGAAAGTGGGGTCGCTGATTGAAAGGGATTGGAGCAACTCCCGGGAATACTGGAGTAGAGTACAGCAGGCCCATCCTTCGGACAGATCAAAGAGAACAGGAAGAAAGACTGAGCACAGCCAAGCCCGGGGACATGGAGGAGATGTGGCCGTGGTTCAAGCGGTACTGTCCCTGCTGGTGGTTCCTGTAACTATTCGGGGAACTACAGGAGATGCTGTCCTCGACTCTGGATGTACTTATTCCCTCATGAAACAAAGCCTGTGGAAGAGGATAAGAACACCTGGTGAAACCCTGAGTAGAAGTGAAGTACCGAAGTTTGTCATGGCTAATGGACAAGAAAGTCAAGCAGAGGGAAAAACTGTCCTACTACTAGGATTTCATGACATCCACATCACCATCCCTGTGCATGTCATAAAGGATGAACAACTATGTATGCCATTGCTACTTGGGTTGGACTTTATGAATGCCAGTCAGATCGTCCTTAAGCCACATCTCAGGAGTTATGGGCTGCCGGATGGAATGGAATACATATTCAAGGTCAGATCACGAGATGAGCTGTGTTGGAAGGATGCACAGTTATATGTCAATTTTTACCTGGCTGTGGTGGAAGACTCACAGGCTAAAACACCTGCTGTCCCTCTTTTGGAAGACCAGCCTGAAGAGGTGCGGCCGCTGCTGCAGAAGTGGCCCACTGTTTGGACAGAGACTGTTGGAGCCACCGAGATAATTAGCCACCACATTGTGACATCCGACGAGCTTCCTGTGAGACGCCGAGCTTACAGAGTGTCACCCCAAAAACAAGCTGTTATTGAAGCTGAACTGGAAAAAATGCTGCAAAACAACATAATTGAACCATCAACGTCACCATGGGCAGCGCCGGTGGTGTTGGTGCCACGGAAGGACGGCACACCACGCTTTTGTGTGGATTTTCGTGGACTCAATGCAAAGACTCTTCATGATGCATATCCTATGCCACTGGTACACGAGATCCTAGAGTCTCTGCGAGGTGCTCAAATTTTCAGTTCTTTAGATCTCAAGAGTGGCTATTGGCAGGTCGCTATGAGCAAAGAGAGCAAGAAAAAAACAGCCATGATTACTCACAAAGGGTTGTACCAGTTTAAGGTAATGCCTTTCGGCCTGAGGAACGCCGGCGCCACCTTCCAGCGATTAATGGAAACAGTTCTGGGAGAACTAAAAGGAAAAAACTGTTTTGTTTACATCGATGACATCATCGTGTTCTCTAACACCATTGAGCAACATCTGCAAGATCTCGAGGCTGTGTTTAAGAAACTCCATGATGCTCATCTCACCTTAAACATAAAGAAATGTTGTCTGTTTCAGACCAGTCTCAGATTCCTCGGCCATGTGGTCTCTGGAAAAGGAGTGGAGGTAGACCCAAGTAAAATCCAGGCCATCTCTAACTACCCACCTCCTACTGACTTAAAGGGTCTGCAAAGGTTTCTCGGCTTAGTGGGTTGGTACCACAAATTTATACCAAGACTGGCAGACTTGGTTGCTCCCCTAAATAATCTAAAAAAGAAGAATGTACCTTGGGAGTGGTCATCAGAGTGTCAAGCATCATTCGAACACCTCAAAACACTGCTGCAATCTCCACCAGTCCTTGCTCAGCCACAGTCACACCTTGGCTTCCAGGTACATTGTGATGCCAGCGATGTGGGACTGGGAGCTGTTCTGATGCAAACGGTGGAGGGAGAGGAGAAAGCCATTGCATTTGCCTCTAGAGGACTCCGTGGGGCTGAACTCCGTTATTCCACCTCTGAAAAGGAATGCCTAGCGGTTGTATGGGCAGTTGAAAAATGGCGCCACTATCTGGAAGGAGAGATGTTTGATGTGTTTACAGATCATGCTGCACTAGCCTGGGCATTTAACTGCCCAAAGACCTCATCCCGGCTTACTAGATGGACATTAAGGCTGCAAGCATTCACGTTTCGGGTGCATTACAAAAGAGGGTGCTGTAATGCTGTCCCTGATGCCCTGTCACGTGCACCACCTGGGCAGGAAGGTACCATCAACGTTGCTATGGCAAAAGACTACTGGATAGATCTCCCCAGCTCACTACAAGATATTGAGAGTGCCCAAAGAATTGATTCTCTTTGCATGGAGCTGGGACAAACCGTCACCCTTCCAACGCCTGGACGAATACATCATGTTTATCAACAAGGTGTCTTATACCGGGGCGTTCCATCCAAATATGGTGGATTCAACTACCAACTGGTTGTCCCAGCCAATCTGGCAGCAAGTTTCCTCACCTACTACCATAACAGTCCAGTGGGAGGCCATTTGGGAAGGCTTAAAACCCTTCTAAGAATTTTGGAAGTGGCGTGGTGGCCAACTGTAAGGAAGGATGTATGGAGTCATGTCAGGGTCTGCCAAACTTGCCAAAAATACAAGGGCACTAACCAGAAGCCTGCTGGACATCTCGAGTCACCAGACGTTAGTGCACCAGGGGAAATGTTGGGGGTAGACTTCATGGGGCCATTCCCTCCTAGTAAAGCTAGGAACACTGTGTTGATGGTGGTGGTGGACTATTACTCCAAATGGGTGGAACTATTCCCTTTACGAGATGCCAAGACCCCTAAAGTGTGTCACATCCTCAGGAACGACATATTTACCCGCTGGGGGGTGCCTGCATATTTGGTGTCGGATAGAGGACCACAGTTTACCAGCCGCCTGTTAGCCAGTTTGTGCACTTCTTGGGGTGTAGTCCAAAAGCTGACCACTGCTTATCACCCTCAAACCAACCTCACGGAGAGAGTCAATCGGACCCTGAAGACCATGATTGCTTCATTTGTTGGACGTCAACACCAGGATTGGGACAGATGGCTCCCCGAGTTCAGGCTGGCTATAAACTCAGCAGTGCATGAGACCACTGGTGTTTCCCCAGCAATGTTGGCCCTCGGTCGTAAGTTAAAGGATCCTCTGGAGCGTCTCATTCACCAAGCACCTACACCAGACATGCCTACATATCATACATTGCATACACAAACACAAATACAAAAGGAAGTCAACAGACATGTGGGTCTGGCCAAAGCCCGACAAGCTAGGTATTATAATGCACGACGTAGGGATGTACACTTTACAGTCGGTGACCTAGTCTGGGTTAGGGCACACCCTTTGTCCAAAGCTTCGGCTAAGTTCTCTGCGAAACTCGCACCCAAATGGTCAGGGCCTGTGAGGGTAGAGAGGCAGCTTAGTCCTGTTACTTACCGTGTGTCAGGGATGACAGATAATAGTAAAGTTGATACGATCAACGTGGCCGACATGAAACCCTTCTACGGCCCCGATAAGCCGCTGGCTGGGGGGGGGGGAATGTAATGGTCACTGATCAATTTATACAGCGTTAGATTTATTTCCATTTATTTTCATTGGTTTCCTTATCTTGTTATATTATCTACGCTGCAAAAATGACCATTTATTATTAATCCTTGTCTCCTGTAAGGTAATGAGTGTGTTCCAAATGAAAGTTTGAGTTTGTTTATTTGTTTGTGTAAATTTGTTTTGTAATAATACGTTTTGGAGACGGTGGGGGAGTGGACTTAAAAGGAGGAGGAAGTGACGGCGCTTCCTCTCTCTCTCTCTCTGTCTCACCGTGGAGTGCGCACCTGCTGAGTAGGATTTGGCGTGAGGCCGTTGCCCTGTGGACTGCCTGTGGACTGTGGATTGCCTTGAGTTGGGATCGCTGTGGATTAGTAAATTTCTCCTTACCCAGGACTGCAGGGGAGGCACGCTAAAAGGACCTTGAGACTCTGGTGAGATTGTTTCTTTTTATTTCGGCGCGCCGACGCCTGGATGGATTGAGTGGGCGTTTCCTCATCCTGCTTCAAACAAACTTTTTATCTGAGAGAGCATTTGGACTGAAAGTTGGTGCAGTTTGGGTTTTAATTTGGTTTATGGGGTTTGTCTGCAGCTATGTAGATGTTGGGAATGCTGCAGATATGTAAATGGTGGGGGAATGAAGCGTTCGGGTTTGTTTATGTGCACAACTGATTTGTTTGTTTAAATTGGGTATTAAATGTCATCACATGGCTAATATCAATAGATGTTTATGAGAGTTTTCTTGTATGTGGGGTGAATTATTTTTCTGTTTACTGGTTTATGCTTTCTGCTCAACCTTTATACGTTTTAAGCGCCGTCAGCTCCAGGCACTGCCCCTGACTAATTTAGCGTATGTAATAATTAGTCCCCTTTTATCCTAGCGGTGGGGGGGCAGGTTGTTATAAAACTTTCAGATGCCGCTCAACTCTCCCTGATTGGTTGGTGTGTCAACCAATCAGGGAGAGTCGGGGGAGAAGAGAGGGGGTCAGGGGGAGAGTCCCTATGTGACGCGGAAACGAGGGTGCGCGCGCACTATGTGACGTATTGTTTGTGGGGAGAAAAAAAAAGAAAAGACCCGCGAGGTCGTGTACTATGGAAGAGAAACTCATTGTAGCTGTGTGTTCGCGACAAGTCCTTCACGACCAGTCAAGTGTGCTCCACAGAGACGGAAATAAAAAGCTCCTCGCCTGGCGGAGTGAGCAGGACTCTGTGCGTAGGACTCTGTATACCGGTAAGCTCCTCCCACACACCCAGCAGCTGTTGCGCGTTCTGGCGTTCATCTTTGAACATGCTGCATTCACAAGTGCGTCCACTTGCGTGCGTGACGAGCGCTTTGGAGGTTGAAAAGCTGTTCGGTGTAACCACACCATTATGCTTATGCACAAACTACTCCACTTAAATGTGTGGGTTATTTTGAAGCAGAAATGAGATGGAAAGACAATGGTATTAAAGATAACATCTATGTGATTCAAGGAAATGTAGAAGCACTGCTAGGCAGAAAAACAAGCTTTGCATTAAATATACTGAACACAGGAGAAAAAGTAAACACAGTAGAGCAAATAGACAGGTTTGACAAGCTTGTTAAAGAGTACCTAGTACTATTTAAAGGACTTGGACAGATTAAAAGTTACAGCCATAAGGTTACAGTCGATGAAAAAGTCCCGCCTGTAGCTCAAGGTTTAAGGAGAGTCCCTTATCCCATGTTAGAAGCTGTAAACCAGGAGCTAGATAAGATGCTAGAACAAGGTATTATAGAGGAGGTAAATGAAGGATCAGAATGGGTTTCTAATATCCTTATTGTACCTGGTGTAGCAGTATAGAAATATACCTGGCTAGGGAAATGTCACTTCCTGATATACCTGGCTAGGGAAATGTCACTTCCTGTTTGATAAGTGGGTGGAGTATAAAAGGAGGCAGCAATGCCTGTTCTGGTACTTGGTTTCTTCTTCACGCTCCCACTACGTGGCTCAAACCTGTGTGGGGTTTGATTGTCGTTGAGCAGCAGACCGTGTCATGCGTGCTGTTCTGGCTTTCGTGGTATGAAGACCAAGCTTGCTGCTTCCTCCTCCTCCTCCTGCGTGTGTCTGCATGTGTGTCAGCAGGTGAGTAGTTGAGTTCCATCTCATTGTCGGCTTCAAATTTACCACTATTGGTGATTAGTTGACTGAATTTTATAGGTCCTTTTGTTGAAGTTGGGACCACTGCTGCTTTGACTACGGAAGATCACTACTGTTTTGTCTCCACTGCAATCACCATTGTTCTGGCTCCATGGAGGACGACTGCTGTTTGGGTTCTCCAAACCATTGCACTTGACCATCTTCAGATGTCTGTGGCTGCTTCACTGGACTCGACAACAAATTGTTTGGGGTGCGGTCCCTGAACACATGTCAGTGGCGTGGTTAATTAGCCACACACCTGGGTCTGGACTAGAACTTTTAATTATTTAATCTTTTTACAAAGTATTTTAAAAGTATTTATATATACAAATGGAAACAAATAAACTGTTTTTTTAATTTGTAAATGTGTCTCAGATGTTCTAAAAATTTCCTATGGTCTACGAACCGGTGTGCCTTGTAAATTTCATAGTTTTAATGAGAAACACTCGGTACCACCACATTTGGCGTTGCTGGAAGGATCCTGTGTATATATATATATATATATATATATA
>JBBPBX010060450.1:10665-21442 GCA_038048925.1 Garcialebias charrua
CATATTCTTATTGTTAGTTGTTTTGGTCATATTCTTATGGTTAGAGTCGTGTTGGTCATATTCTTATTGTTAGCGTTTTTGGTCATATTCCTTTTGTTAGAGTCGTGTTGGTCATATTCTTATTGTTAGTTGTTTTGGTCATATTCTTATCGTTAGTCATGTTGGCTTGGGCATATTCTTATCGTTAGTTGTGTTGGTCATATTTTTTTTGTTAGTTGTTTTTCATATTCTTATTGTTAGAGTCGTGTTGGTTATATTCTTATTGTTAGCCGTTTTGGTCCTATTCCTTTTACAGACTGATAATTTGAAATGTTTATTTATTTTAATGTTGATGATTATAACTGACAATTAATGAAAACCCCAAATTCAGTATCTCAGAAAATTAGAATATTACTTAAGGCCAATAAAAAAGGAATTTTAGAAATGTTGGCCAACTGAAAAGTATGAACATGAAAAGTATGAGCATGTACAACACTCAACTCAAGGCCAGGGCCTACAGACAACACAGAACTCACGATGGCTACAGTATTCACAAGAAATGACTGAAAACAAATACCTTTCTGCAGGATAAAACCTCCTACCTGTGTTGTAGCAGTGATAGACAATAAAGTAGGCCCTGTAGAACAGCTCAAATTTAAGAGGCGACTCCGAGATTACACAAAGACACAAAGCCCATTGTTAAAGGCACTGCTCAGGTGTTATGTGAGCCCAGGTTGCTCTGATAGTGGCCTTCAGCTCTTCTGACTTGTTGGATCTGGTGCATTCATAATACCCCATATATTTTCTATGGGGTTATGGTCAGTTGAGTTTGCTGGCCTATTAAGAACAGGGATACCAGGCACTGGTAGATTTGGCACTGTGTGCAGGTGCCATGTCTTGTTGGAAAATGAAATCTGCATCTCCATAAAGTTGGTCATAAAGCATGAAGTGCTTTAAAACTTCCTGGTAGATGGCCGCGTTGACCTTGGACCTCAGGAAACACAGTGGACCAACACCAGTGGATGACATGGCACCCCAAACCATCACTGACTGTGGACACTTGACACTGGACCTCAAGCAACATAGATTCTGTGCCTGTCCTCTCTTCCTCCAGAATCTTCGACCTTGATTTCCAAAGGAAATGCAAAATTTACTTTCACCAGAGAACATAACTTTGGACCACTCAGCAGCAGTCGAGTGCTTTTCTTTAGCCCAGGCGAGATGCATATGACGCTGTATCTTGTTCAAAAGTGGCTTGACACAAGGAATGTGACAGCTGAACTCCTTGTCTTGCATACATCTGTGCATGGTGGTTCTTGAAGCACTGACTCCAGCTGCAATCTACTCTTTGTGAATCTCCCCCACATTTTGGAATGGGCTGTGTTTCACCATCCTCTCCAGGATGCAGTTATCCCTATTGCTTGTAGACTTATTTTCTACATCATTTCCTTCGCCTCTCAGTTAATGTACTTGAACACAGAGCTCTGTGAACAGCCAGCCTTTTTAGCAATGACTTTTTGTGTCTTACCCTCCTTGTGCAAGGTGTCAATAGTCGTCTTTTGGACAACTGTCAAGCCAGTAGTCTTTCCCATGATTGTGCAGCCTAAAGAACTAGACTGAGACCCCATTTAAAGGCCTTTGCAGGTGTTTTGATTTACTTAATAATAATAATAATAATAATAATGAATTTAATTTATAACGCACTTTTCATTAATAAAAATCTCAAAGTGCTAATTAGCTGATTAGAGTGTGGCACCAGGTGTCTTCAATATTGAACCTTTTCACAATACTGTATTCTAATTTTCTGAGATACAGTACTGAATTTGGGGTTTTCATCAGTTGTCAGTTATAATCATCAACATTAAAATAAGTATCAACATTAAAATAAATAAACATTTGAAATGTATCAGTCTGTGTGTAGTGAATGAATATAATATACAAGTTTCACTTTTTGAATGGAATTACTGAAATAAATAAACATTTTCTTGATATTCTGATTTTATGACCAGCACCTGTATACTGTATAACTTCACTTCTCAGACAAAAACATACCACATCTATCTCAGTATTGGAATGCCCCATGTTGCAGACGATGCAGCCATTCTTCATCCGATCAAGCTGTTCTCTGGAAACAACATTCTTGTTACCTGTATGAAAAAAGAACATAATAAAATCATGACCAACTAAAGAGAATCAGTAAGTGCAAATATAAATATGTGTTATCCCATCTGTCTTTGCATGTAAATTCAGCACATAGATTCAACTTAACTCGAGTTTTATACAGTGTAGCAGTCAAACGCAGAGGCAACTCGAAGTGCTTAAAGAGCCAAATATTATAGATTATTAAAAGCCTGAGATTCCTTGAAGGAATGCATATCACCCACCATGTTTCATGCTAGACTTTGACCAATCCAATCATATACTGTAATGAGAAGGAACAGACTTGTAGCCATTTTGGTCCAGCCATGTAAATGATGTTATGTGTAACCTTAAGCAAGACCATGATGTGAGATGTCTCCAACGAAGTTGTCAGGCCCTCTGGACGGTTTCTTTTTATTAAAATGTTTCGTCTTTCATCCAAAAGACTTCATCAGTCAGAGGAGCCACAACAAACTCAGTCTTATAAATAACACCTTACATAGTGGGTCAACCAGTTTGATGGTGCTAAGATGGTCATCATGTGAGATGCTTTAGCTCTCTGAGAACATTTTGGGGATGTCCATCATCTACAACATCAAATTTTAGCTCATTTATTGACTGGGTTAGAGCCACTCTTCTTTTAGCTAATGGCAATTAGCTGAAGGTTTAATTAAAATCAAACCTGTGGTTCATGAAAAACTTTGCTTACAGTCAGAGATGACTTCAATAATCAAAATGTAAGAAAAAAATAAACTATAATCATTTTTGAATGATGGAAACTTTGAACCAATAAAGTAGAAGTAACAAGTGTCACTGCATGGAGCACAGTACCGGTGCAAGTTATGACCACGTCCATCTGCCGGATGACCTCGCTCAGCTTGACCACTCGGAATCCGTCCATACTGTGTGGATAAAAACATCTGTGTTGTCATCACGGCTAATTAGATGCTCAACACAGATATAAATCGTAGTGCAGCACATGCAGTGGCACTGCATGTGTAATGACTCACCACGCCTGCAGGGCACAGATGGGGTCGATCTCTGTGATGCAAACAATGGCTCCAAGGGCTTTAAGAGCTGTGCAGCAGCCTTTCCCCACCTACGGTTTACAAAATCAAGCAATATAAAAGGTCTGCCTCCCCAAAGAAAATCCATTCATTTCACGTACATCGTTTTTAAAACTTAGAAATGAGTCACCTCTCCATAACCACACACAACCACTTGTTTTCCTCCAAACATTATATCTGTGGTCCTCTTCAAGCTGGCAGGGAAGAACAAAAAAATCTCAATCAGTTTGAATTATCTTTATGCTCCAAATACGGGATTTCACCACAAACAAGAAAACATAGCAGCAATAAATAAAAAATAAATGTTCTCAAGGATTCAGTCTACTCACCCGTCCAGGATAGATTCACGGCAGCAGTACAGATTGTCAAACTTCTGCTTGGTAACAGAGTCATTCACATTCATCGCAGGAACACACAGCTTGCCAGCCTTAGACAGCTGGTACAATCTGAGCGGAAATGTAGAGAACCTTGTTCAGACATATACATTATACATGTTGAAGAAAAGTCCTGCGTGACCTTAAACTTTCCAGAGCGTCTGGCTAATCGAGGATGTTCTGTGCTGAATAAGCAGAAGTGGAGCTCTGTCGCTTTTCTCAAATAGCCCAAAGATAAACCAGGCACATGTCCTTTATCATCATGTCCCAGTACTAACATGACTAATAAAACATCACATACTGCTCCTGTTGACATAACATACAGTCATCAGACACTGGGTTCATTGAGAGCTAGACACATTCTTGGGAAGAAGCTTCACAGAAATTAATCTAAAGAAAGATACATCTCAGTCTAAAACAGAGCAGCAACAAGAATAGTGCCATAAAATTACACATAAAAAATGTACTGTATCTACTAAACATCTAAAGACATTTATTTTATTCTTTGTCTGTAACTCTTAAAATTAAAGCCCCAACTCACCTGTGAACACCAGTGACACTCTCCTCTACGATGCCCCGCACTTTTTTGAAGACACTGGGATACTTCTTGTACACCCAGTGAGTTAAATCTCCCCCGTCGTCCAAGATCTATGACAAATAAATCAATCACAGCACTGAAGAGCTGATGTAAGAGACATCGAACATGTTTTATAAACTTTTTAAACATCCAAATGATACCATGTTGGCTTGCCAGCCCTCAGTGTTGACGCTGCGATCGATGCACCACCAGAAGTCGTCCTCTGATTCACCCTTCCATGCAAACACAGCTACGCCTGCATGAATTAAAACACATGATGGGCAAAGACACCATGAGCTCATTAGCATACATTAAAGTGAAAGCACAGGTGGCAAAAGGGTGTTTAGACATCTCAAGTTACCTTAGAGTTCCTTGAAGTTTATTATTCAATGAAGTACGGTAATTAAGACCAACCAAATGCACAATTTATTGGACCGTAGACTGCTCTGACAAAAGGTTTTTTATTTGTAGAAAGTAGACATTTTATAAAGACCAATAATCCAAAAAGAACAACTCTTATTATTATGCATCTTTTGGTTCCCTCTGCGCAATAAATCTAAGCTGAAAAACAGCTATACAAAAACACAACAGTTATACGTTAATTACTTAATGAAATATACTGTATTTTCCGCTGTAATTGTCGCACCATCCTATAAGTTGCATCAGTCCAAATATGTCTCACAAAGTGGAAAAATCCATAAATACGTCGCTTCGCCGTATACACTGCATCTATTATGCATCACTGCTGACACGTCACAGGTGACACGTCACTGCTGACCACCCGGAAATGTGGGCCGGTGTAGTGCCAAAAATCGATTGACTGCCAAATGGCGGCCGCGGGGGCGTGCACACAAGAATTTAACAAGATTAACACTAAAAAAAAAATTATTTGTTTGCTCGGAATTATAGTAAATGTGTGTCTCAGTCTAAGTTTTATTTCATAAATGCACTTTGATGGCCAAATCAGCAGAAATGTTCAAAAGCCGATATCCAGAAACATGAACATGCAGAGGGACAAGCCTGCGCATTTCTTCCAAATTTAACAAGATAAACACCTAAAAACAATTATTTGTTAGCTAACCCTAGTAAAGGTGTGTCTCAGTTGAACTTTTACTTAATAATGCACTTCAACGGTCAAATCAGCTGCATTTCGCTGGGGTGGCGCAGCGAAATGAAGCTGATTTGATGGTTGCTCCAAGCAGACGACGGTGGCTTGCTGTCATTAATAGCTACTTTTACCTATTACATGATACAACGGCATGCCATACTTTTCGAGTGGCATCTAGCAGCTGAAAATGATAGTGTTCAATATTTCAGTCAGAATGAATGAAAACGGTCATATCTCAGCCAAAAATTGGTTTATAAATATGGGAAACATAAATAGGTCACTTCGGCCGATAAGTTTCAGGGCATGCAAATTATGCAAAAAACTGACTTAGAGGGCGAAAAATAAGGTAACTTTTTTAAAGTACGGTACCCTTTTAACTAATGTATACTGCTCTCCTTCAATGTTTTATTGTATTCTGTCTAACATTGTTATGTATTCTTTTTACAACTCTCAATTCTTGGTTTCTCTTTACAAGACTGTTGTGACTTTTATAAGAGATTATGTTTTAAAAAACAAAGTAAGATGACAAAAAGCAGAGGTGACCTGGCATTGGAGGGGAGACAACCTCACCTATCTCAGCGAGAGCGGCTGCCACCTCGTTTTGAGTGGAGTAGATGTTACAGGCGGTCCAGCGACACTGGGCACCAAGAGCCACCAGGGTTTCAATCAAGACCTGAGCAGCGTGACAGAAATATGCATTAAAAGACAGCAGCAGTAAATGTGAAAAACACAGCTGGATCGGCAGGGAACAGGATGAGAGTACGTACAGCTGTCTGAGCAGTTATATGGGTGCAGCCCACTATCTTGGCCCCCGCCAGGGGTTTCTCTCCCTGAGCTCTCTTCCTCAAGGAAATCAGTGCAGACATGTCTGGTGTTGGAGAAACACAGCACAGTTAAAGGTAACAAATACAACTCAGTGCTCTAGACAAGGTTTGAGGCATTTCCACTAAACATGCATTTGTTTTTAATAATAACCAGCTGCAGCAGTGAATCTAAACACTGACATTCAGCATGTACAGTATGTGTATTTAACTCATAATAAAACACAAACAAAATGAAGAAACAGTGCACTGGTCAATCAAACAAAGTCATTTTTTTAATGTCAACATGGACTCACAAGCTTGTCTCAGAAAAAAAATAAAAAGTAGGAAAAACAAACTGCAAATAACAAGGCAGTTTGTGGCAAGAATGGGAACCGGTCAGCTATTTGTGGATTAAGACTTCATGAGAGATTTCGTTTTGAGTGAAGGAAAAATGAGCAACCTCTGTAAGCTACACAAAAACAGCTGATTTTGCGAGGACTGTTTGTAACCAGGAAGCTGATAAAACAGTTCTGTCAGTAACAAAACAACTGTTGTCACTCAAGTTTTAGGCCTTAGAGCAAAACAGAAGAACATACACACTAGTTTTTATTGCTATCCTTCTTAGGACATTGACATTGTACTGTATTGACTTTTACAGACAGTCTACTCCGTGTGTGAGGTCAGACTCCGTGTGTGAGGTCAGACTCCGTGTGTGAGGTCAGACTCCGTGTGTGAGGTCAGACTCCGTGTGTGAGGTCAGATTCCGTGTGTGAGGTCAGACTCCGTGTGTGAGGTCAGACTCCGTGTGTGAGGTCAGACTCCGTGTGTGAGGTCAGACTCCGTGTGTGAGGTCAGACTCCGTGTGTGAGGTCAGACTCCGTGTGTGAGGTCAGACTCCGTGTGTGAGGTCAGACTCCGTGTGTGAGGTCAGACTCCGTGTGTGAGGTCAGACTCCGTGTGTGAGGTCAGACTCCGTGTGTGAGGTCAGACTCCGTGTGTGAGGTCAGACTCCGTGTGTGTGAGGTCAGACTCCGTGTGTGTGAGGTCAGATTCCGTGTGTGAGGTCAGACTCCGTGTGTGAGGTCAGACTCCGTGTGTGAGGTCAGACTCCGTGTGTGTGAGGTCAGACTCCGTGTGTGAGGTCAGACTCCGTGTGTGAGGTCAGACCTACCTTGCTCTGCAATTTCAATTTCTCGCCGGCCAAACTCCGCCTGTTTGATGTTCTTCACGCAGAAGTCGGTGCTGCCGTGGGTGTTGACCTGGGCTTTGTCCCGGGGGGAGGTTTCATCATCTGAGCTGTCGGTGTAAGATGCAGCTAGGAAAATAACACAAAAAAATCACTTTGTCGCTAAAACACAGAATCAATTATAAAAATACATCAAATCTACTGTGTGAAAGTTGGAGCTTGTACTTCCTGTACCTGTGTACCCGTGTGCAGTGATCCTCTACATACAGTATCAACTTGCATTTATGGTTAGGCATGATAAAACAATTGCATGTGTATGCACCTAATCAATAAGTCAGCGTTCGTTTCAGTATTTTAAAAAAAAAGGTAATTCACCTGAGCTGTAGCTGTCTGTGGACGACTGCGAGATGGACCTGGAGAGAGAGCGGCGGCCCGCTTTAGTCGGAAACTTGCTAAACTCCTGTTTGTCCTCCGCATTTGCAAACTGAATCTGAAGGAAACAAGATGAAATAAAACAGATTTAGAGCCAAACAATCAACAAATTTAACAATTCACTCTTGATGTTTGGATTTTGGAATCAGTTTGAACAAATTATTCATTCAACCTTTATTTAGTCAGGTAAATCTTTTGAACCTCAAGGGCTCATTTACGAAAGCGACCTGCTAAAACTAAAGAACAATGAACAGCAGTGGTATAATTTCCTTAAACAATAAACAATAAACAAACAAACAATAAACAATAGAAAACAAAAGAGAGAAGAAAAAAACAAAAGAAAGTTTTTTTTTTTTTTTTTTTTTTTACAAAGTATCAAAAAACTAGCAAAACATTATAAGGTAGACGTATAAAATCAAAGACAGGAACAGATCTGCATTGGTTTTTGCCAGGATTCCAACAGATTCTGAAAACCATTTAGAGAAGTCAAGGTCGAGAGCTTCAGATCTTTTTGTAAGATATTCCATGAAGCAGGAGCGGAGTAGGAGAAGGCCCTTTTTCCAAGTTCAGTCCTCACTGACGGAACACTGCAGGTAATCATGTCCTGAGAGCGCACACTGTAGCTGCACTCACACAAATTAAGGATCATCCGTGAAAGCGAGGGGGACGGGAACAAAAAAACATCATCAGCATCATCACGCATCAACAGTGATGATGCTCTGTATGCTTACATAATGGGTTTGTACTCTGGTTGTATCATTTAGGCTCTTTGTGCTGTTTTAGGCACAGAACCGTCCTTTCAAAGAAAAAGGAAATCAGCTTGTTTTAGGAAAACACAGGTGGAACAGGAAACTGAGAGCTGGAGCTTATTTTTAGACGTTCTCTACTGTTCTGTGATTTATGCTTTGTTCAAATACACAGGCTTGAGTTGTTGTTAGATGTGATTCACCGTATTAACCAAACCCTTCAAAGAGCCCATGATCAAAGACCTGGAAACACATGAAATGGATCAGAAAACGGGTCTAGCATTTCATAAAAATCTCTAAACTTCAAAATCTGGAGTGTAAAAACTTAAAATCTGTGACTATGGATTGTGACACATGTAAGGCAGTTATTCAACATTTAAATAAACATATGCACATCAGTGGGACAGATGATGGTGAAACAAGTCCCCCTGAAGCAAACTGCATCATATCGTTGCCTGAAGCCTGATCAGGTGCATCAAAGATATCAAAAAGTCCATCTTTCCAAGAATTCCTCATCTCATCTTGGTGGCTTAGAGTCAAAATCCCTGATCAGACTTTGATGTTGTGCCTCCGTCTTCCAAACTGTTTCATGTCATAACAATGTCTACTGGAATGTACTCATGCTTGCTGCCTGCAGAACACCTTGCAGCATTTCCCCCAATTAATCTGCCCTTTTAGTCTTTTCACATTTCTCATCATGACTTTTTCTCCACCGAGGAGATAAAAAGCTCTTTTATAGTCCATCATTAAGGATCCGCATGCAGTTTACACCGTCTTTATTCATTGCAACAGTGCTGTCACATTCCATCTGTCCCTTATTTTCATCGTCCACAACAGGTATTTGGAGTACAAACTATCGAGCAGGACAACAGAGTTGACACAACACACAGGAAATGAATTAAGGGCCACACAGTGTTAGACCAACAACAAGATGGGTAAGATTTGATCATCACTGTAGCACATATACAGCCCAAGATATATCATATGACACATGGAGTTTAGTACGTCAATCTCTACATGATATAATCCCACAGTCCTAATTTCAATAAGCATTGACACTTAACGTTCTACTGTGAAAGCAAAAAGTAACTCAAGAAGCTTGGGAGTCATAAAGAGCCCAGCAGATCTCTGCACGCCTCTGTTTTAACAGCTGAAGTGTGGAACCGGTCTCAAAACAGAACATCTTGTTTTACTCTACATCAGTTTATTCAGATAACAGCAGACAATTTGGAGTCTCACTTTCTTTTATCAGTTTTTGAACACATAAAAGAAATGGCGCTTCTCTTCAGGTTGCAACACTGAATAAAACTTTAGATCGATCTAATTAACAATGAATTACTCCTTATTACAAAGGACTGGAAAATGTCTCTGCTACTTTTACACAGAAACCTCTGAAATGATTTGAATGGCCTTTGTTAGGTGAAACGAAGCCTCAGATAACTTTAAGATAACTTTACCTGAAGTTTCTTTTTAGTAACTCTGGGGGAAAAAAAAGATAGAAAACTCATGACAAGTCATAAGTTAGCTCAATTGGTCCATGTTCGGGATATCCTGTAACTTGTACATCAGGAGGAACTCACCCGTTCTCTAGCATGTCCATGTTTGTGTGCCATAACTGCCTGCTACCGCCCGCTGCTTTCTCCAGCTTTCCAGCCTTCTTCTCTGAGCCTCTGTGTGATGGTACCAGGTGTCCCTGATGCTATTATCCCAGGACACTCCCAGGCAGAGCAGGGGGAGGTTCCCACCTATTACTGTGATTTCTAATGGCCAACTTGAACTGAAATGCAGGGAGGAAGAAAAGAGGCCGGCGTAGAAAAACTCAGCTTTAATGCTCTTTCAGTATCTCTCAGTCTGCCCTCAACAACCAGAAGCTCTAGTCCTTATAGTGATCCTTTTGGTGCAAAAAGAGCAGGGGTCAAACGAGAAATTAAAGAAAATCCTATCCACACACAAGCACAAAACACACTTCCTTATATTTTCAGTGTGAGTTTCTAATTTGGAGCACTAAATGCAAAGGGATTGGCAGGAGGAATTAAACCCTGTCTTCATTAGCCTTCAGCTGCATCAAAAGACATCCCTGTAGTTCCTGCAGCTAAAAATACTCTTTCTCTGGGCAGATAGCACCAGGTCACGCACTTAAGCTGTGGAGTGTGTGACTGCCGGTCAGTGGCGTAAAAAAGGCTCGGTGTGGCTCTGACATAAGGCAACACTAACTACTTAACCAGACACCACTAGAGCTCTAATGCACCATCTAGCTGTAATCTATTCAGATCATTAGTACTGACTGCTCAAAGTGCATTTAGCACATCAAATACACAGTCTGAAGCCTCAACAATGCAAGATTCAAGGCAAGCAAATGAAAGAGA
>JBBPBX010060452.1:0-21441 GCA_038048925.1 Garcialebias charrua
TATATATATATATAAGGTCAGTCTCAATAAATCAATTAGTTCATTTGCACGAGAGATCGTTTATATAACAAAGTAACTCACTTGGTTAATACACAGTTCTCTCAGGAACTACACAAATAACATTTCATGGAGTTTGACCATTTGAAAAAACAAATAATTTGATTGGTTGGTTGGTTCTCTCCACTTATTGCAAAACCACTGGACCAGTATTTTAGAACCAACATCTATAGTCCAAATTATGATCTAAGGTTTAATTACCGTAGTTTGTTTTTGAAGTATTCTTAAGAAACTAGGAGCAAATCATGGTTTGGGAACTTGTTGGAAATAGTCACAGAATATCTTTTACAAAATCCAAACAAATTGTAATTGGGTGTTAAGATACCAGTTGCATCTCATGGCCTATAAGTTATTTTAATATTTTCAGTCAGAAAGTTTTCACTTCTGTGTGGACTCTCATGTGTCTGTGTAAACTTGTCTTCTGACTAAATCTCTGTCCACAAAGTTCACAAGGAAACGGCTTGTCTCCTGTGTAGACTCTCATGTGTCTGTTTAAACTTATCTTCTGACTAAATCTCTGTCCACAAAGTTCACAAGGAAACGGCTTGTCTCCTGTGTGGACTCTCATGTGTCTGTTTAAACTTGTCGTCTGACTAAATCTCTGTCCACAAAGATCACAAGGAAACGGTTTGTCTCCTGTGTGGACTCTCATGTGAGAGTTTAAATGTGTTGTACGACTAAATCTTTTTCCACAACAATCACAGGGAAACGGTTTTTCTCCTGTGTGGACTCTAATGTGTCTGTTTAAACTTATCTTCTGACTAAATCTCTGTCCACAAATTTCACAAGGAAACGGTTTGTCTCCTGTGTGGACTCTCATGTGTATGTTTAAATGTGCCTTCTGACTAAATCTTTGTCCACAAAGTTCACAAGGAAACGGTTTGTCTCCTGTGTGGACTCTCATGTGTGAGTTTAAATGTGATTTGAAAGTAAATCTTTTACCACAGTCATCACAGCTTAATGATTTTGGTCTTGCCTGGACTTTCCTGCATGACTCTACATTTTTCTTCTCTCCAACACATTTCTTATTAAGCAGACATCTTGAAGACTTCTCTCCTGAATGACTTGTCATGTGTCTTTGAAGAGTCTGGTTACTGACATACTGCTTACCACACTCAGAGCAGCTCAAAGATTTGTTGACAGTTTTTACTTCTGATTCAGGAGCCCTGGGGCCTCATGTACAAAGACTTGCGTAGATTTCTTACTGAAAAGTCACGTACGGACAAATCCAGAAAAGTGTCCACGCACAAAAAAATCCAGATTTATCAAACTGTGCGTACACCGGAATCCACGCACATTCCTTATGTACAACACAATCAACGTGGAATTCAGCGCACATGAGAGAGTGGCCGACTCCGCCCTTGACACGCCTCCGTATGAATATGCAAAGTCATTCAAATATGCCATGCACGACAGGAATGTCGTCTCTGCTCCATTGCAAATCATGTCGGAACGTGGAAAAAAGAGGAACTTCACGGACTGTGAACAGAAATCACTTCTGAGTGAGGCAGAGAAGCACGGAAAAAGGCTTCATTCGGCACGCACAGTGCAAAACAAACCATCCACTTTTAAATAAGAAGTTGACCAAGCTGATCTAACATGCCTGTATAGCTTAGTGGCGAACGCGCCCGCCCTTCGTCCCAAAGGTCGTGAGATCGACTCCCGCTTGGTACAATGTTTTTTTTTTTCATTCCAGATTTAAAGACCACAGGAAAACTATTGAATGAAACAACAAGAAATAGAACAATACATGAAATGAAAGGAAGCAGACGATTTATTGTTTTGTAAATAGTTTTCATGTGTATTTCAATCTGGAACGAAAAAAAAAAGAAAAACGTTGTACCATGCGGGAGTCGATCTCACGACCTTTGGAACTAAAGGCAAGCGCTTTACCCACTGACCTAAACGTAGGCGTGTTAATACACCTTGGTTAACTTCTTATCTAAAGAAATTACATCTCATTGTTGTCAATATTGTTGCCACTATCTGGCGCATGCTTTTATATCCACTCATCTAATTGCGTCCATGTGGATGTAATAATCGTTAATCATGTGTGTTTGGTGGGATTTATGATTGTTTTCACATCGTGGACACGGTTTCACAGATCACCTGTAAGTGTCGCCAAAGGAACAATAACCACAGAAACGTGCGTACGCCAACAGGGGAGCAGCCGTGGATTTCTACGTGGATGCGCAGATATTCCCGTTCATATCAGATTTGATACATACGCCACTTTGCGTGGAAAGTGACGTGCGCAATGTTTTTGTGCGCATGCATGGTTGATACATGAGGCCCCTGCTCTCCTTCCAGTGTTTCATACTGTCTTCACGTTCTGACTCAGAGTCTGATGAGTTCTTTATTAGAGAGTCAGGATTGGTCATTTCACCATCCTCTTCATCTTCCTCTTTAAGGTCAATCTTTGAAAAGCTGAAAGTGTCTTTGTGACTCTGTAAATCAGGGTTCCTGGTCAGTTTGTTTTTATCCTCCTCACTCTTTAAAGGAAATGCAGTGACAAAAATCCTCATATTGGTCTCCTCCATATTGAGTTGGTCTTCCACAAGACTGGTCCACGGGTCTTCTCTTCCACTCTATGATAAGAGGCTCTGGGTCCTGCTGGTCCACATCAGGCCTTCAGTCTTGAAGAACTTCTTTTAATCAGCACCAAACATAGACAGGAACCACTGAAACACATGAACATTAAGGACAATGTTACATCAACACACACAAGTGCACGTGCACACGCACACACACACAGATGCACACACAATCCTCATCTTCTATCTGCATATATATTGATAATACCAGCATATTACTACAAAAGAACAATTTTAAACACAGAAAAAAATACATTTTGTTAGTTTGTTCTGAACAAAGGACCATCTGTGATAGTTTATTTTAAATAGAATCATTTTGAATTAATTAATTTATTTTATTCATTCATTTTATAATAAAAATACACAAAACAAAACAGTCAACATACAGATAACAAGAAAACAAAAACAAAATATAAAATGAAAGGCGGCAGATGAAGAAAAAATCTTATCATATCTGCCCCTTATTCTCTGATAAACAATTCAAACAAACAGATTCCTCTGGGGTCTAAGCCCGGATATTTGCGGGCATGACGTCATGCCTATAAATAGTCTCTTTAAACAAAGCACACCGCATGTGAAGTGTTCCATTCAAGTCTGTTGGACAGCAGAGACTCCAAACTTCATAAAAGTAGTGTTTTTATATTGATTTTGTTTTGTATTTACTTCAAAATACAACCAGAAATATGACAGATAAATGTTACCATATTTCTGGGCGCATGTTACACGTGTGGAGAGCAATCAGTTGATATTTTATCACCAAAAAGTCAATGAATTCAAAATGAAACTCATATTTCAGATTTACATGAACACACCACATTTGTTCAGCAACCAATCAGAAACGTTTTTCCTCCATGTTGTCTCCTGATCGGAGAAACACAGAAACAGCGTTTGGGGGTGGAAGAAACCCAGCACTGTTTACAGGTCAGTCTTTAGCTGTTTTATTTGTTTTTTTGATGTATTAGTGTGCATTAGTGTGTGTGCAGAGTTTTGTAGTAGGTTTGTGGTGTGTTTGTCAGAATGAAAGGGGGAAAAAAACAGAGAATTTGTGATGAGATACTTGTTTTGACACATAGTGTAAATAGTGGTTAAAAAACGCATGGGAAATTGCCCACTTTATGATGTAAAAATATGTATACTAATTTGTTTTTTACTAAGTTTGTACACAAGTTCTTAAAGTATACCAATGAAATTTTCATTTTAGGCTGTCAAAATGGTTTGTTAAATATTTTTGTGAATTTCATAGTAAACATATCAATATTTTACTAACACGGATTTCATTTTTTTATGTTATTTTTGCTCCAATGTGATAAAGCACTTTGTCAAAATGAAACAAAGACTGTAGAATCATGAAGCTGAGGTTTTGCTGAAAAAGATGATACCAAATAAGGCAAGTTAAATATTTTTTATGATGAAAATATAAGGTTAAATTCAAAATTATACCAAAACGGACATTTAGACCTCAGACCTGCTAGGGTTAAATACAAAAAAGAAGAAATGAACAACTCATTAACTTCCCAAATCACAGAAATTACTATTTAAACTCACTTCAGATATATATTTTTAAACAATTTAACCTTGACCATTCTTTTAAATATTGGCATTGATTTAGCTTCTTTAACATCAGTTTCCAATTCATTCCACAACCCAACGCCCTGAATTATGTAGACCTTCCCTTCAAACTAGGGGTGCACCGATTTCAATTTTCTGGCCGATCACCGATTTTTAGAAAGTCTGACCTGCCGATTCCGATTTTGGCCGATACCGATTTTCAGGTGTGAAAAGGTCAAAATGTACCTTAAATTTTCCCATCTTACTTTATTGTAAACAAAGTGTAACTATAAAAAAATCAGTTCATTTTACTCTTTCACTTGTTACATTTTAAATTAATTTTTATTTTCATTTAAAATTTTAAAAAACAAAACAAAAAAAAGATAATGCAGCATGTGTAACATTTTCAAGTCAGTGGGTAATAAGAAATAACACTTGCACAGGTAAGTTTGTCCTCACAGACTTATTCCAGTCATTTTTTCATTAGTGGCAGGTTTTTCTTGATGAACAAAAGCATTTCTGCTTTGTCACCAGACAGGCGACTTCTTTTCTCATCTACTACATGTCCAGCCAACTAAACAGGCGCTCGCTTTCAATGCTTGTGCATGGGGCAGAGAGGTAGGTTCAGGCAAGATGAGGGAAACAATTTTCATTAATCCTCCAGTAGACCAATGGGTCCTGGCCCCTTTCGACAGGAACCTCCGATAGGTAGTTCTGTACCTGCATAGCTGAAGGGCTGGCCAGCTGTTGCTCCTTTTCAATGTTCTCCTTTAAGATTTCATCTTGAACTGCAAACAGTAGACTACACCTTTTTGCTGCAGATTCATCGATGTCAGGAGGATGTCAGGAGGTCCCACTTCAGAGAATGTTCCTGCAGCAGGTGTGCATCTGGTCCAACCCTCTGCTGAGAAGTAGTGATTCTTGTACCTTGTTTTGCATAAACAAAGAAAGATGGGTCAATCATTGTGTTTGGTATACATTTAAAGTTTTTTTAATTGCATGTAAATAAAGAAATGCATATAAATGCCCTCCCTGGGCTGCCACCTTACCGTGGTGGAGGGGTTTGAGTGTCCCAATGATCCTAGGAGCTATGCTGTCAGGGGCTTCATGCCCCTAGAAGGGTCACCCAAGGCAGACAGGTCCTAGGTGAGGGACCAGACAAAGTGCAGCCCAAAAACCCCTATGATGAGTACAATTAATGGACTAAGTTTTCCCTCGCCCGGACGCGGGTCACCGGGGCCCCACTCTGGAGCCAGGCCCGGAGGTGGGGCACGCTGGCGAGCGCCTGGTGGCCGGGCTTTTACCCATGGAGCCCGGCCGGGCACAGCCCGAAGAGGAGACGTGGGTCCCCCTTCCCATGGGCTCACCACCTGTGGGAGGGGCCAAAGGGGTCGGGTGCAATGTGAGATGGGTGGTGGCCGAGGGCGGGGACCCTGGCGGTCTGATCCTCGGCTACAGAAGCTGGCCATTGGGACATGGAATGTCACCTCTCTGGTGGGGAAGGAGCCTGAGCTAGTGTGTGAGGTTGAGAGGTTCCGACTAGAAATAGTCGGACTCACCTCAACGCATGGCTCTGGCTCTGGAACCAGTTTCCTTGAGAGGGGTTGGACACTCTTCCACTCTGGAGTTGCCCCTGGTGAGAGGCGCCGAGCAGGAGTGGGCATACTGGTTGCCCCCCATCTTGGTGCCTGTACGTTGGGGTTCACCCCGGTGAACGAGAGGGTAGCCTCCCTTCGCCTACGTGTGGGGGGACGGGCTCTGACTGTTGTTTGTGCCTATGCACCAAACGGCAGCTCAGACTACCCACCCTTTTTGGAGTCCTTGGAGGGGGTATTGGAGAGTGCGCCTCCTGGGGACTCCCTTGTTCTACTGGGGGACTTCAACGCTCACGTGGGCAATGACAGTGAGACCTGGAGGGGTGTGGTTGGGAGGAACGGCCCCCCTGATCTGAACCAGAGTGGTGTTCTGTTATTGGACTTCTGTGCTCGTCATGGATTGTCCATAACGAACACCATGTTTAAGCATAAGGGTGTCCATATGTGCTCTTGGCACCAGGACACCCTAGGTCGCAGTTCGATGATCGACTTTGTTGTCGTCTCATCTGATCTGCGGCCGCATGTCTTGGACACTCGGGTGAAGAGAGGGGCGGAGCTGTCAACTGACCACTACCTGGTGGTGAGTTGGCTCCGATGGTGGGGGAGGATGCCGGTCAGACCTGGCAGACCCAAACGTATTGTGAGGGTCTGCTGGGAACGTCTGGCAGAGTCTCCCGTAAGACGGAGCTTTAACTCCCACCTCCGGGAGAGCTTTGAACACGTTCCGAGGGAGGCGGGGGACATGGAGTCCGAGTGGGCCGTGTTCCGCGCCTCTATTGTCGAGGCAGCTTATCGGAGCTGTGGCCGCAAGGTTGTTGGTGCCTGTCGTGGTGGCAACCCTCGAACCCGGTGGTGGACACCGGCAGTGAGGGATGCTGTCAGGCTGAAGAAGGAGTCCTATTGGGCCTTTTTGGCTTGTGGGACCCCGGAAGCAGCTGATAGGTACCGGCAGTCCAAGCGGCATGCGGCTCGGGTGGTTGCTGAGGCAAAAACTCGGGCGTGGGAGGAGTTCGGAGAGGCCATGGAGAATGACTTCCGTACGGCTTCGAGGCGATTCTGGTCCACCATCCGGCGTCTCAGGGGGGGAAAGAGGTACGCGACCAACACCATTTATGGTGGGGGTGGCGTGCTGCTGACCTCAACTCGGGATGTTGTGAGTCGGTGGGCGGAATACTTCGAAGACCTCCTCAATCCTACTGGCACGTCTTCCACTGAGGAAGCGGAGCCTGGGGACTTTGGGTCGGGTTCTCCGATCTCTGGTGCTGAGGTCGCCGAGGTGGTTAAAAAGCTCCGCGGTGGCAAGGCTCCGGGGGTGGATGAGATTCGCCCGGAGTTCCTTAGGGCTCTGGATGTTGTAGGGTTGTGTTGGCTTACGCGACTCTGCAATATCGCGTGGACATCGGGGGCAGTTCCCTTGGATTGGCAGACTGGGGTGGTGGTTCCCCTATTCAAAAAGGGGGACCGTAGGGTGTGTTCCAACTATAGGGGGATCACACTCTTAAGCCTCCCTGGTAAGGTCTATTCAGGGGTTCTGGAGAGGAGGGTCCGTCGGATAGTCGAACCTCGGATTCAGGAGGAGCAGTGTGGTTTTCGTCCTGGTCGTGGAACACTGGACCAGCTCTACACCCTCAGCAGGGTCCTGGAGGGTGCGTGGGAGTTTGCCCAACCAGTTTACATGTGCTTTGTGGACTTGGAGAAGGCATTCGACCGCGTCCCTCGGGGGGTTCTGTGGGGGGTACTCCGGGAGTATGGGGTACCAGGCCCTTTGATAAGGGCTGTTAGGTCCCTGTACGACCGGTGTCAGAGCTTGGTCCGCATTGCCGGCAGTAAGTCAGGCTCGTTTCCGGTGAGAGTTGGACTCCGCCAAGGTTGCCCTTTGTCACCGATTCTGTTCATAACTTTTATGGACAGAATTTCTAGGCGCAGCCAAGGTGTTGAGAGGATCCGTTTTGGTGACCTTAGAATCGCTTCTCTGTTTTTTGCAGATGATGTGGTCCTACTGGCTTCATCAGTTCGTGATTTACAACTTTCACTGGAGCGGTTTGCAGCCGAGTGTGATGCGGCCGGGATGAGGATCAGTTCCTCCAAATCCGAGGCCATGGTCTTGAGCCGGAAAAGGGTAGCATGCCCTCTCCGGGTCGGGGAGGAGGTCCTGCCCCAAGTGGAGGAGTTTAAGTATCTCGGGATCTTGTTCACGAATGAGGGAAAACTGGAGCGTGAGATCGATAGGCGGATAGGTGCAGCGTCCGCAGTGAAGCGGGCGCTGTACCGGTCTGTCGTGGTGAAGAGAGAGCTGAGTCAAAAGGCAAAGCTCTCAATTTACCGATCGATCTACGTTCCCACCCTCATCTATGGTCATGAGCTTTGGGTTATGACCGAAAGAACAAGATCTCGGATACAAGCGGCTGAAATGAGTTTTCTCCGCAGGGTGGCTGGACTCTCCCTTAGAGATAGGGTGAGAAGCTCAGTCATCCGGGAGGGACTCGGAGTAGAGCCGCTGCTTCTCCACATCGAGAGGAGCCAGTTGAGGTGGCTCGGGCATCTGGTTAGGATGCCTCCTGGACGCCTCCCTGGTGAGGTGTTCCGGGCATGTCCCACCGGGAGGAGACCCAGAGGAAGACCCAGGACGCGCTGGAGGGACTATGTTTCTCGGCTGGCCTGGGAACGCCTTGGGATTCCCCCGGAGGAGCTGCTCCAAGTGGCTGGGGAGAGGGAAGTCTGGGCCTCCCTACTTAGGCTGCTACCCCCGCGACCCGACCCCGGATAAGCGGAAGAAGATGGATGGATGGATGGATGGATGGATACATGCAATTTAAAAAAACATTTAAATAAAATAAAAAAAACCTTTCTTGATTGAAATTTTCAATAAAGAAATTTTTATTTTAAATTTAATTTAAATGTTTCTTGAAATATAGCAGTAGGTTGTAATTGTGACTAAAATAGAATATTCACAGTTACTTACCTTGAATCCAGAATAGTGGTCAAGATGTACACGGGCTCATCATGCTCAATGTTGATGAATCTTCTCACAACATCCTCCAGCAACGTAGCTTTGGCTTTACCTACACCATGGTCTGTGCTGGCTTGTTTCTCCAAAATCCGCTGAGTGCAGTGATGGCTGGGATTACAGTTTAAGAGTACTTGATTACGTTCAAATTGTTCGTCAATCCACTGTGCAGTAAAACTTAACATGGACATTAAACTTACATCAGAAGTCCAGATGTCTGTTGTAAAGCTGAGAGTATTTTTATTAGCTTTTAGCAGGTTGCGGGTGTCTCTCAAAACGTGGCCGAACATCTCCGGTACTGAAACATCAGAAAAATATCTCCGCCTCGGCATATCGTGGACTCACGTGCTTCATTAAGCTTCTAAACCTTTGTCCTCAACGACTGAAAAGGGCTGGTCGTCTAATGCCACGAACTCCATCACTTTCCTCGTGGTAGCTTTGCTCTTTTAGTTGCTCATAAAAGTTAACAGCGGCTGTGAAAACCACCGACTGGCACTTTGATAGCGCTAGCTTTAGCTTAGCTTAGCTTGGTTGCTCGCTTCAAACGTTGCACACTTGGCTGCGTGGTGATTTCTTAAATAGCCAACAAGTTTGTTGTATTAAAGGTTTTTGTTGTGGCTCCACCACGACTTACTTCGGCTTTACACGAGTTGAGATATTTTGCTCATTTTAAAATAGTAGAACTTCCAAACAAACAACATGGCTGCTACGAGTGACCTGTGTTGACTGTTTAACACGCATGTGCAGACGTGACCTGGTGGGCGGGTCTGTTAGTCAGCCCCCTCTCCGCCTCCCCACCCCCTCTCTCACAGCAGAGAAAAAAGGGACAGCGGCTGATTTTCAGACCTTTGCGGCGATCGGTGGATAAAATCGGCTTCTCATTTAATGATCGGCCGATCGCCGATTTCCTCAAATTAAGGAAATCGGGGCCGATCGATCGGCCGGCCAATTTATCGGTGCATCCCTACTTCAAACTAGTTCTATACTTAGGCTTCACAAACATGTATGTGCCCTTAAGATTATAACAATATAATCGTTTAACAAAAAATATTTGGATATTCGAAGGTAGTGTATTTGTGTGTGCTCTATACATCATTGACAAAATATTATAATCCACCAAATCATAGAACTTCAGCAATATCGTATTATAAAATAATATACTTGATGGATGACGATAATGTTTTCTAGTAATAATTCTAACAACTCTTTTCTGCAAAACAAAAATAGGCTTTGTAATTGATTTACACGCCATTCCCCAAACACCAATACAATAAATCAAATGTGGAACAATAATTGCATTATACAACAAATACAGTGCCTTTTCATTCAATAGATCCTGTCAATCAACCGTGATTTTGATAATTGGATCCAACCCTTATGAGAAGCTGAATAGGCCTAGATTCACATAAACAAGGTTTCTGTTGAATGAAGTGTTGTCCAGGCGAAGACTGGACTTTGTACCTTTTATGGGACCATAAAACGTACCTGGCCGAGAGCTGGTTGCAGAAAATTGAAATTAGTGTTTAAAGGTTCAGTATGCAGTTTCTGTAGAACTGCAGCAGTTAGAAATATTTTCAACAGGCAAAGCATTCTGATCCCTCCCCCTCAGAGCCATATGTGGCTCTGCCCCCTTGTGGTCTGTTGAATTTCAAATTCAAGCTCTGTTTTTATTGGCTGATTCAAATTCAAGCTCTGTTTTTATTGGCTGGTTACAAACTCTGTTTTTATTGGCTGGAAAATGGCGGGTCACCTTTTCTTTTTAGAAATGCTTATTTACCACCTGGAGAAGCAAGGGGACAATATTTTTTTTAATTTTTTTTCAGAGATTACCTGGCTAACATCAGTCTGTCAGGAGGTAGTGACAGAGTGAAGAAATATGTTCATAAAAAAAGCTACATACTGCAGCTTTAACTAAGGTTGATTCATGTTTATCTCAGACAGATCCCATGGAAACGTAGATAGATTCCATGGGAACAGATGGGTTATTTTTAACATTAGAACAAGAGAAGCAAACACAGAGCATGTCATAACAGCATAAAGGAGGAGAAAGGACAATGAGAAAGAAGAGATGGTTTTTACTTTGAATAAAAGTATAATCCTGTAATCCTTTGATAACAATACAATGAATAAGGGTTTTTGTTAACTTGTTTTGAGATTATTCTTTTTAACAAATGAACTATGTCTCTAAATGTGTTATGATTCTAACAAATGTATGATGAATCTTATGGTTAATGTGTGACCTTTAAAAGAGGAAATGGAACATATGTGTAATCGAACCGTGAAGTTGATTGTCCTGTGCTTAGCAACGCCAGAAGCTTTGAGCAAAAAGGTTTTTATTACCTAATAAGGAAAGAGAGATAGTTCACAGTCAGAAATGAATAAGGCCTGCCTCCTCAATGGAAGTGACCAATGAGGACCAGGTTCCTTCCCCCTCTCTCTCTGGTAGAGAGAGGGACTGAAGTGTTATAAAAAGTGCTGATTCGGGCTGTTGAACACTGATGTTCAACCTGAAGTCGAGGCCACCAGAAGCTGACGACTGATCTCGGAAGAAGGCGAAGAAGACTGCCCAGCTGAACCAAGAAGGGTGCCGGTGATCCGTAAGGGAGAACTCAGCTCTTACCTCTTGGCCAAGGGGTTTGAGGGAGCATATCCCTTCAGAACTCAGCCCGGATCAAAATACCTGATCCCTCTCTTCAGACCAGCTGAAGGCACGCAGAGGTGAGCCTCACCTACGAAGGTGAGGAGATTGCTCTTAGTATTTACTTCAGGAACTTCAGAGTCCCTGACAAAAAGTTATGCTAAGAGACTCTTCTCCAAATCCCGCCTTAGTCGAGAACTTAATTCAAATTAGATTAACAGCAGATAATTTAGCTAACAAAAAGCCAAGTTGCATTTCCTATTTGATTGCTCAAAGCTTTAGGTGGTTGTTTGAATTCAAGGACAAATACCTTTACTGGATAAGGATTTAGTTAGAGGATAGTGAGGGTTGAGAAGATCTGAGAAGACGAAGACAAAAAAGAAGATGACGAAGATCTGAGAAGAAGAAGACAAAGAAGAAGATTCATAACTTGTCCTCCCCCGAAGAGACCTGAGGGGGAACAACTTCCCTAGAATCCTCTCCTTAAGAAACTATCCCGCATCAAGACCAAGACTCCATCCAGTTTAATGATCCTTATATCTAAAATCTGTATTTACTCAAGTCAATCATTTGTATCGCTATGTTATAACGCTGTTCCTTTGCAAATTTATCCAAATTATAGAGCAGAGCAAAACGAAAACTCTTGTCTCAGCTTGATGAATTATGTTCTGGATTCCTAAAATAGCTTGGTTCAAATTAATAACATCTTAAATAGGAGGTTTTAAAAGGTTAAACATTAGCACTGTGAATAAAATCAAGACATCGCCCTAGGGTCCAACATTCTGGATTCTAAAGTTTACTGGACCTTTAACAATTACAAAGCTACCGTTAATATTAGTTTCTTTACTCCAACCTCTCCAGTCCCCTGCAGCTAAGGTGGAAAGATGAGTAAAGTGAAAACAGGGCAGAGACTAGTAGATGGAGGTAGTGAACCGTCCAGTTGAATTCTCTCATCAATAGCCTTAAGTAGGAGCTGTTCCCTACAGATACAGGTAATACCCATACTAAGGGACCAGTTCGAGAGACCCTCTTGGAAGGTAGGCTTCAGTAAGAACCTGTTTTACGAACCTCGTGACTAGCTTGCTGACCCACAGAGCAAGACAATCCCTAACTCTATAAAATATTGCAATATATTTAGATATTTTCATCTTAACAGAACTTATGTGTTGTTTCCAAGACAATTTGTCATCAATTATGACACCCAAGAATTTCATCTCATGAACTCTATAAATCTCAGAGCCATCAATTTTAAATGAAACATCAATAGATTTATTTTTATTACTAAATATCATATAACTAGTTTTATCTAAATTCAATGATGGTTTATTAAGTTTAAAACAGAACTGAACTTTATCAAGTTCAGTCATCATTAATTCCATTGTCTGTTCAATACTTTCAAAAAAACTAAAAATGTGGTATCATCAGCAAATAAAATGCATTTAAGGAGACCAGACACCTTTACCAAATCATTTATATATAGAATAAACAACTTAGGTCCCAACACCGATCCTTGAGGAACTCCGCATGTAATAATGCTGTGATCAGATTTCACATCATCCATCTGAACAAACTGTGACCTTTCCCTCAAGTAACTACATATCCATTGCAGCCCCAATCCTCTAATACCATACCTATATAACTTATCAAGGAGTATAGTGTGATTTACAGTATCAAATGCTTTTTTTAAATCAACAAACACACCAACACAGTATTGTTTATGATCAACAGCAGTTGTTACTTTTTCAATTAATTCCATGAGAGCCAAAGATGTGGAATTCTTAGCTCTAAACCCATATTGACTGTTGGTTAAAGGACAACACCCACCATGTTTTCAAATTGCATCGCCATTAACATTTATTAGTTTATTTAAAAATAATACAGGAGCGTTTATTTATATTGTAGAGAAATAACGCTAAATGTGTTATTTCATGATTTATAGCAGATTTTAGCAGAAGCTCCGGGAAAAATCTGTTCCTCTCCATATATAGGCATTCACATCACTAAAGTGTTACAAGCGGAGTTATAATAAGCATTCATCAACTTCCATGACCGCTGCTCTGAGTGAGGGAAAAAAAAGCGAAGCATTTTTAAATATTCCCTAAAGCTGCCTGTTGATTAATCCTGCTGTCGCTCACTGATGTCTATCATATTCTGAGCGAGCATCCACGTAGACATACTAGTTTAATTCGCTTGATCGCGACAAATTCATTAATTTCCGCATCAGCTTTTTATTCTCTCCCCCCGTGACCAGACAGGTCGGAGTACAGAAAGGCAGCCGCGCAGCGGAGCTCTGCGCGCGTGCTCCCCCGTGCTCCCCGCAACAAGGCTGGGACGGAGCAGAGCCCTGAGTCGGCACAAATTCAGAACTTCAAAGGTGACCAGCAGAACGAGGAGCCAGAAACGCGCGGCTCGCTCCTCTGGGCAGAGGAGTGAGAGCAGCAACGGTCCATAGCGGTGTTATAAAATAAATAAAAAATAAAAACAGAGCGCTGGTCCATCTGTACACACAAATGCACCAGGAAATATGCAGTTTTAACTCCCACTCTCATAAACCTCCATGGAAACTCACTCTTGCCTTCTGGGTGGAGACGTAACAAAAGTCACTTGACACTTCAGCACTCTTCGGCCGGGTTTCCGGATTCACTCGGGACTGGGTTGTTTTGTTTTTTTTTTAACCCTCGCCTGGCCCAAATGCAAAAATGAAAATAGACAACATATTAAATTACAATAATTGTCCAATATGGTGAATTGTTACTGTCATGGTGGGTGTTGTCCTTTAAAATATTGTTTTTCAACAAATTTATCAAATTTAACCTTATTTAACAACAAAATTACAGTTTCAGTGTCATCCTTTACACATTTTATCACTGAAAATCAACTTGCTCATTATGATGGTTGTTATGTTATGAATTATAATTTTTGATTTTTCTTGTTGCTAAAAATATTTCAACATAAAAACTACACGATTGGTAATAATTCAGTCAAAGTAGGCAAACAAAATCAACAGAATCAATGTGAAAACTGATTTGTAGTTCATATTTGATCATTGCTTTACATTTTTCATACACCAAATAACAATTTAGCTTATCCAAATCCCCAAAACTACTTAGTACTCAAATTAGCAGATATTCATGATTTTTTTCATTCAACCTTTATTTCGTCAGGTTAATCTCATTGAGCCTCGAGGACTCATTTACAAGAGAGACCTGTCTACAAACTAAAGAATGATGACAATAGCAACAGTAGAAATTTCCTTAAACAATCAACAATAGACAAACATAAGAGAGAAATACAGATTTTTTAAAAACAAATTAAAACAAAATATTAAAATATTAAAACATTATAAGGTAGATGTAGAAAATCAGTAACAGGAACATATCTGCATTGGTTTTTGCTAGGATTCCAACAGATTCTTAAAACCATTTACAGAGGTCAAGGCCGACAGCTTTAAGACTTTTTGTGGTTGACTTTAAGAGCGGCTTGAAGACCTTTCTTTTCAACCGAGCATACTCTACCTCCTCATGATTCTACTTTTGATCTTAGCTGATACTGTTATTGATTTTAACTGTTTTATTATTTGTTTTGTTGACATTTAATTCTGTTGCACCTTGTAGCACTTTGAGATTTTCATTAATGAAAAGTGCGTTATAAATTGAATTCATTATTATTATTATTATTATTTTTGTAAGATATTCCAGGAAACCGGAGCAGAATAGGAGAAGGCCCTTTTGCCAAGTTCAGTCCTCACTGACGGAACACTGCAGGTAATCATGTCCTAGAGCGCATGCTGTAGCTGCACTCACGCAAAGACATGTAGGAGATGTATGAAGGCAGCAGATCAAGAAGTGATTTAAAGATGAAAATGTACCAGTGGAAAAGTCTGTGTGAAGTTAATGATGTCCAGTTAACCAGTGAATACAGGGTGCAGTGGTGGGTATGATAATCACAGCCAGTTATGAATCTTAGTGCACCATGATAGACAGCATCCAACATCTGCAGGGTGTTTGTAGGAGCATTCATGTAGATAATATCACCGTAATCGATGGAGGGAAGGAAAGTCACAGATACAATGTGTTTCCTAGCATTCAGGGTTAGGCATGATCTGTCTCTGAAAAAGAAACCCAGTTTAACTTTTAGTTTCTTTACTAGGTTTTCCACGTGGAGTTTAAAAGAGAGATGTGAATCGACCAGGATACCCAAATATTTATAGGAATCAACAAACTCAATAGGGACACCATTTGAGGATAAAATCTGAGGAAGAACTGCTGGGACCGACTTCCTGTTTGAAAAAAGCATCCTTTGGTTTTATCAGCATTTAGGACAAGTTTGAGACAGAACAAATCTGACTGGATAATGTCAAAAGCGGATTGCAAAAACTGAAAAGCCTTAGCTACTGTTTTAGCTCGACAGTAAACAACTGTGTCATCAGCATAGAAATGTAAGGATGCATCACGGATGCTCTGGCCTACATTAGCTACTGTATGTAGATTGTAAAGAGGGTTGGTCCTAAGACTGAGCCTTGTGGTACACCATGTTTAACTGTTAGATAACTGGAAGAAGTATAGTTATATTGAACACATTGCCTCCGATCGGAGAGATAATTAGAAAACCAACCAATGGTGTAATATGAGAAGCCAATTTCTGAGAGCTTATGACATAAGATGTTATGACCCACTGTGTCAAAAGCTTAAGACAGGTTTTATCAATTTTCAAATCAAAAATTATCTGGACTCATTTAACATATAGCTCATGAACCACACGACAGATTTTGAAGAAACTTATAGAAAGTAATCATTGGATGGACTTTTACAATGTATTAGCTTTAGGAGATGTTCGAGCGAAATTTCGATTTATTTATAATTTATTTTCGCAGCACGCGCGACCGTTTGGAAGATTGTCAAAGCGAAACAATTTAAATTTACAGTTTGATTTTTTCATGAGAGGTTGAACAGCAGCATGTTTAATGGTTTTTGGTACCACACCAGTTGCTAAACTGCTATTCACAATAGCAAGAATGGAAGGACCGTGAGTAGGAAAAACCTTCTTTAGTAACTGAGGGGGACCACATCAAAGGGGGAACCAGATGGTTTCAAGTTGCACATGACCTGCTCTAGAGAAGACAGAGAGATTGGTTCAAAATGGTCAAATACAGCAACAGATTGAGGTGGGATGGACGGATCATGAAATGGAGGGGAAATGAGAGCCCGGGTGGTCACAATAAAAAAAAATTAAAAAAAAGAAATGTAGGAAGTTCTCACACAGCTCAGTCGAGGCTTCCAGAGGTGATTGTTCAGTGAGGTGGAGAACAGAGTTTAGGGTAGAGAAAAGAACTCGTGGGATTGTGAGAGTTTGAGGCAATATCAGAAAAGTATTGAGATTTAGCAGTTTTTACTGCTTTCTGATAACAACTCCAACTCTCTTTTAGTATTTGAAAAGAGACCTGCAGCCTGTCTTTTCTCCATTTGCGCTCCGCCCTCCTGCACTGCTGCCTAATGGCCTTGGTGACGTCATTCAGCCAAGGTTCTGATCCGAGTTTCGATTTTCTAGTTTTAACAGGAGCAACATGATCCAGAGCCTTTAAAAAGACAGAGCTGAACTGGGATGTCAGCTCCTCAGTGGTGGAGAGAAACACCGGGGTCTGAATTATCATTTCAGAGTTGTAAACGTATGTGAAACATGCGGCAGTGAAGTGGTTAATGGTCCAGCTGCAACATGCAGGAACGCATGACTTAGGAGTTAGATGGGGGAGGATGAACTCAAACCGGACTTGCATGTGGTCTGAAAACATATTGTCACGATTTAAAGATTAGTAACAGTCACATCCAGTGTTAACACAAGGTACAGTGTATGTCCGTGCTCTTGGGTGGGACTGTTTACATGCTGATTTAGATTAGTCAGAGTCAGAGAGTCAGAGAGTCTTTATTGTCATTTGCACCGCATGTGGTACATGTGATGAAAACGAGATTATGTACACAGGGTCCCAGTTACATCCAACGACAAATGCAAGAGAAAAACAGTAATAACATCTAGGATTAACTAAGAAAAAAACATCAACTAGTAATACACTAAACCCTAGCCTGGTTCAAACCAGACCCTTGTCCTTCACTTCGCTTTGTACTAGGGTCTGGGATTTCTCTCATAGACAACGATTTCTCTGGTCGAATTTTGACCGGACCAATCAGAGAACAGAAGGCGGATTACCGGACCAATCAGAGAACAGAAGGGGGAGTTTTGAACGACGTCGACTGACGTCGTCAGTCAAAATGGCTGCCGCCACGAAGGAATTTTCATGAAAACAAGGTAAAAAACTATTATTTATTTGACAAGAAAGTTAATTCTCAATAGTCCAGGTATCAAATCCGCTCATTCTCAATCAGTTCATCTGGACAGTTTCTTTTTAGTAGAAACGTTTCACCCTCACTCCAGAGGGCTTCGTCAGTCAGAGTAGTCCCAAGCACACTGAAGTTACCCCACCAAGTAAACAACTTAAGTGGACCAACCAGTTTGCTGTAGCCAAGATGGTTTCTGGGGGCTGTCCTGTCCCTCGTCGACTCCTCCCAGGCAGGCAGACATGTCCAAAGTGTCTTGAACCACTTTGGACATGTCTGCCTGCCTGGGAGGAGTCGACGAGGGACACGCCCCCAGAAACCATCTTGGCTACAGCAAACTGGTTGGTCCACATAAGTTGCTTACTTGGTGGGTTAACTTCAGTGTGCTTTGGACTACTCTGACTGAGGAAGCCCTCTGGAGTGAGGGTGAAACGTTTCTGCTAAAAAGAAACTGTCCAGATGAACTGATTGAGAATGAGCGGATTTGATACCTGGACTATTGAGAAAAAATATATTTCTTAGCTGACGTTATATCAGAAGTGTTCCTGAGCTTAACAGTTCCTAAATCAATTCACGAAATGGTCAAATCTGCTGGATTTAAATAGTTTCGGTTTGACATTTTCCAAACAGCCTCGGGTGCGCTACGAAAATAAATGATAAAAAATCGAATTTTATCTCAAATGTTTCATCTAGGCCAACAGTCAGTAAATTAGAGCCATATAATTACACACTGGTAGCAGAAAAAATATCCACCGAGTGGTTTCTGAGCTATTTATCTGATAGCCTGGACCTCGCCAGGCTAAACTAACAAAACTCCGCCTTCTGTTCTCTGATTGGTCCGGTCAAAAATCGACCGGAGAAATCGTTGTCTATGAGAGAAATCCCAGACCCTAGTACAAAGCGAAGTGAAGGACAAGGGTCTGGTTTTAACCAGGCTAACTAAGCCCTAATGTAGTAGAAAAACATTATTATAAACAGCAGCAAGAACACGAGTCTGTATGAGCAGATGGTCACAGATGAACGCAGCAACAAGAAACCAGATCAGCATCAGCATGGTGTGATATTTTGCAGTGTTATTCATGTTAATTATTTATTCATGAGTCTAACAGCCTCAGGGTAGAAGCTGTTCCTCAGTCTAGTTGTTCTACATTTAATGCTCCTCAACCTCCGTCCTGAGGGGAGTGGGGCAAAGAGTGAGTGTGCTGGGTGAGTGGGGTCTTTCATGATGCAAGTGGCTCTTTTCCTGCATCTGGAGGTGTAAATGTCTGTGATGGTGGGGAGACTGACTCCAACAGACTTCTGTGCAACCTTCACCACTCTCTGTAGAGCTTTCCTCTCTGCAACTGTGCAACCTCCATGCCACACATTGATGCTGGAGCACAGGACGCTCTCCACTGCACACCTGTAGAAGGAGGTGAGGACTGGGCTGCTCAGACCAGCTCGTCTCAGCCGTCTGAGGAAGTAGAGTCTCTGATGACCTTTCTTGATCAGGCTGGTGGTGTTGTTGCTCCAGCTGAGATTATCATTCAAGTGTACACCCAAGTACTTGTAGCTGGAGACCACCTCCACCGCAGATCCACCTATGTTCAGTGGGGTGTGTGTTTGTTCCTTCTGAAGTCCACAATCATCTCCTTTGTCTTCTTCACATTCATGTGAAGATTATTCTCTTTGCACCAGCTCTCCAGGTGTTCCACCTCCTGCCTGTAGCTGGACTCATCATTGTTTGTGATGCATCCCACCACAGCTGTATCATCTGCAAACTTTACAATATGACAGCCTGGATGTGTGGCTGTACAATCATATGTGAGCAGAGTGAACAGAAGAGGGCTCAACACACATCCTTGGGGAGAGCCAGTGCTGAGGGTTATGGTGGAGGAGGAGAATTTGTGGATCTTCACGGACTGTGGTCTGTTTGTTAAATTAAACGCTTTATGTGAAAAATGCTATGCTAAAGAGCTCAAACCACACTAAGCATCCGCCATTTTCAGAACCCAAAAGGGACAGCCCATGTCACGTCAAGGGGCCTCCCCCCATTTTTCTTAGAGACACGCTGATCGCTCCCTCACTATCCATCCTTCGGTTCAGTCTTATACTGCCATCCAATGGTCGAAAAAAGTACTACATGCAAAACAAATGACCAAACATTTCTTCTTAAATTTGACAATACCGTATTTTCCAGTGTATAAGTCACATTTTTTTAAAAAAAAAAAATTTTCATGTCCTGCGACTTTACGGCAAAGCAAATATTTATGGATTTTCCCCCATATTTTAGACCAATTTTTGACTGAGATATGACCGTTTCCATTCATTCTGACGAAAAAAATGGAGCAGTACCACTTTCGGCCGCTAGGGGAGCAGTACCACTTTCGGCCGCTAGGGTCCACCGACTGTTCCCAGCTCATTTGTCCGACAGCAGACTCATCTGGTCGGACTCATGGTACGTCCACACCGAACGGCTTTTCAATGGCAAAAAAGATCGTCACGCACGCAAGTGGACGCACTGGACCCAGTGGTGTCCAGACTGGAATGCGAAGCTGCGGCGTCGTGGCGGCGGGGTGGGGGAGGAGCTAGCAAAGCTACTTGCTAAACGTGAAAAGTTCACAATTCAAAACTTACCCGATATCCTGACTTCCTCATTGGCACTCCGCCAGGCAAGCTCCTTTTTATTTCTCCTCCATACTTGAACACGACTTCGCGGGTTATTTCCGTGTCTCACAAACAATACGTCACACAGTTGCGCAATACCCGTCCCCTCGTTTCCGCGTCACATAGCGGACTCCCCCTCTCTCCTCCCCCCGACTCTCCCTGATTGGTTGACACACGCGTTCACGAGTTTGAACGGCGAAATCATCAACATTTTCAAGGCGTGCTTTGGAGGCTGCCGCGGGTTCACGTGCACGGAAAACGCTCAAATGCCACTTCCAAAACGCTCAACATGCACGTGACGTGGCGCCCGATGCCAAGACGCGCCTGGAGGCGTGTCCCCCATTGACTTTGCATGTAAACTGGACGCTCCTGCATTTGAAAAGCCGTTCGGTGTGGATGCACCATCCCTCTGTCGCAGCCCGACCTTCTGCTCTCTGGAGGTCTGAACTGTTATCTCAGTGTTTGACTGTTAGCAAAATAGCTCATGAACCACAGGACAGATTTTTATGAAACTTACAGAAAGTAATCACTGGATGGACATTTCCAACTGATAAGCTTTAGGAGTTGAGCTAAAATTCGATTTATTTATCATTTATTTCATCGGCTTCATTTTGCCATGTTTTAACCGTCAAAGTGCATTCATTAAGAAAAGTTCAGCTGAGACACACTTTTACTATAATGTCAGCAAACAAATGCATATTTTAAGGTGTTTATCTTGTTAAAGGGGACCACACATGCAAAATTCACTTTTTAATGTTTTTTTACTCAACTTTGGGTATGTACTTCATAAAAAAACAGTCCTAAGGCCAAAGAAATGCACCCAGTGGTTTATTTACTCTAAGTAGATTTATTTGTCTGTGATAAAAACGGTTCGTTTCTCACTTCCTGCGGTTTGTGACGTCACAAACCGCAGCCAATCTGCCACAACCTGAGTCCCTCACCTCAACCCCTACCTAACCCGGTTAGGCTCAACCCACTTCTGTATTAAACACATGACTGTTGTTTTTCATGATTTCATCTCATCTTT
>JBBPBX010060454.1:0-21440 GCA_038048925.1 Garcialebias charrua
CCAGGGCATCGCCCCGCAGGCAGGAGCCGGTCAGGCGGACGGCCGGGATGTCGCCCCCCAGGACAGAGCCGGTCAGGCGGTCGGCCGGGACGTCGCCCCTCAGGACAGAGCCGGTCAGGCGGTCGGCCGGGACGCCGCCCCTCAGGCAGGAGTTGGTCGGGCGGGCGGCCAGTCAGGCGGGCAGCAGGAAGGCAGCCCATCACCAGGAGCCTCCGTCGGTGACGAGGCCACAGGAAAGTCGAAGATGAGGGTAGGACCCCCCAGGGTCCACCCAAAACAGGAGCATCCTCATGCGGCGTTGTGACGCCCAGCCACAAGACGTCAATGGGCGTAGAGACGGGAGACGAGACGTCGTGGGAACCATCAAGTGTCAAGAGATCGTGGGAACCATCGAGCGTCGAGACGTCGGCAGGTGTAGAGACATCGGGCGTTGACGCGTCCCGAACGACCATTGGCACGGGGACGTCGTCGGGGACGTCTGGCAAAGAGACGGAGACGAGAGTCGAGGGGTCATCAAGCGTCAAGACCATGAACCTCGAGACGATGTCATCGAGTAACGAGGCGTCTGTGGCGTTGGGACCCTCTGGAGACATCGAGAGACCCTCTGGAGACGAGACCTCATGGGAGGTGACCACCAAGCCTCCCTCGGCACAGGTAACTGACGGGGATCCCTCCTGGGACCCCTCGGCACAGGGAACTGGAGGGGGTCCCTCCTGGGACCCCTCGGCACAAGGAACTGGAGGGGGTCTCTCCTGGGACCCCTCGGCACAAGGAACTGGAGGGGGTCTCTCCTGGGACCCCTCGGCACAAGGAACTGGAGGGGGTCTCTCCTGGGACCCCTCGGCACAAGGAACTGGAGGGGGTCTCTCCTGGGACCCCTCGGCACAAGGAACTGGAGGGGGTCTCTCCTGGGACCCCTCGGCACAAGGAACTGGAGGGGGTCTCTCCTGAGACCCCTCGGCACAAGGAACTGGAGGGGGTCTCTCCTGAGACCCCTCGACACAAGGAACTGGAGGGGGTCCCTCCTGGGACCCCTCGGCACAAGGAACTGGAGGGGGTCCCTCCTGGGACCCCTCGGGACCCTCCGAAGACGTGGACCCCTCGGGACCCTCCGAAGACGTGGACCCCTCGGGACCCTCCGAAGACGTGGACCCCTCGGGACCCTCCGAAGACGTGGACCCCTCGGGACCCTCCGAAGACGTGGACCCCTCGGGACCCTCCGAAGACGTGGACCCCTCGGGACCCTCCGAAGACCTGGACCCCTCGGGACCCTCCGAAGACGTGGACCCCTCGGGACCCTCCGAAGACGTCGAGGCGTCGGCGGCGCTGGGACCCTCAGGAGACGTCGAGGCGTCGGCGGCGCTGGGACCCTCAGGAGACGTCGAGGCGTCGGCGGCGCTGGGACCCTCAAGAGACGTAGAGGCGTCGGCGGCGCTGGGACCCTCAAGAGACGTAGAGGCGTCGGCGGCGCTGGGACCCTCAAGAGACGTAGAGGCGTCGGCGGCGCTGGGACCCTCAAGAGACGTAGAGGCGTCGGCGGCGCTGGGACCCTCAAGAGACGTAGAGGCGTCGGCGGCGCTGGGACCCTCAAGAGACGTAGAGGCGTCGGCGGCGCTGGGACCCTCAAGAGACGTAGAGGCGTCGGCGGCGCTGGGACCCTCAGGAGACGTAGAGGCGTCGGCGGCGCTGGGACCCTCAGGAGACGTAGAGGCGTCGGCGGCGCTGGGACCCTCAGAGACGTAGAGGCGTCGCGGCGCCGGGACCCTCCGGAGACGTAGAGGCGTCGGGACCCTCTGCAGGCGTAGAGGCGTCGGGACCCTCTGCAGGCGTAGAGGCGTCGGGACCCTCTGCAGGCGTAGAGGCGTCGGGACCCTCTGCAGCTGGAAGCAGGGCAGCAGCGTCCCCTGGAGTCGGGGACAGGGCAGCGCCCTCTGGAGCCGGAGACGGCGGGGCAGCGCCCCCTGGAGCCGGAGACGGCGGGGCAGCGCCCCCTGGAGCCGGAGACGGCGGGGCAGCGCCCCCTGGAGCCGGAGACGGCGGGGCCACTGGCCAGCAGGGAGCGTGGGAGGTGTCCTCCTGGACCCTCCCGAGACTGGAACCGTGGGACGAGTCCTCCTGGACCCTCCCGAGACAGGAACCGTGGGACGAGTCCTCCTGGACCCTCCCGAGACAGGAACCGTGGGAGGTGTCCTCCTGGACCCTCCCGAGACATGCCGGAGCTGCAGGCGTTGAACCAGCCGACGAACCGGGCGAGGAGACTGCAGTAGCCGAAGCATCAGGAGCATGAACAAGAGCTGAAGAGTCTGTTAGCCCTCTCTGTCTTCGATCTTTGCCACGGCGGCGACGGCGCAGTCCAGAACCACCTGACTGGGAACCCCTCCTGGACTCAGGACCCTCCAAAGTACAGGTGAAGTGAGGGGCATCTACCCGGACCCCCTCAGAGTAGGACTCTACAGGAACTGGAAGGTCTGCTGCTTCAGGGCTTGCTGCTGCTGAAGGGTCAGGGCTGACTGCTGCTGCTGAAGGGTCAGGAAGCAGAAAACTGGTGGTTGTTGCAGGCTGCTGCCTGACTGTGTTGTTAACAGTAGTTTTCTTAACAGGGACCGGTTCAGAACATAGGCTGGAGACAACTGGGGTTGATGGAAGAACCGGCTCCGAGGTGGATAATTTTAGAGTCCTTATTCCAAGTAAAAATTGTTCATATTCAGGGAGCTGGGTCACACCGGGTTGGGATAATATGAACTTCTCAGCGAGGGAAAGCACAAAATCAAAACAGTCCGGGTTATTTTTAGCTGAGGTGATTAAACTTTGTAAAGTCCGGTTTATTTGTATGATTTCTTTGGACTGAAGCTGGTGTGTGTTTGATTTAGACAAAGGAGCGTCTCTGGGTGGGGGCGTAGTGTCAAGTGTATTCATCACCCCTGACGGCTCACCTAGGGTGACCTCTGCTGGAGAGACTGAATGGTGTTCAGTTGACTGACCTGTGTGCTGGCCCCCCCTCATCAGGTCACTTGATGAACGGGGAGATGAGCGAGCGGCATGAAGACCCGCCCCCGTGGAGTCGCTGCGACCAGGTTCACCGAACCGAGCAGGAAACGCTGCGAGCGACGGTGGGGCGTCTGTGTCCACCCTCACCGGGAACCTAGGAGGTGAGGCCATGGAACGCGCCCCCACCGGAGCGCTGGAGTCGTGCCCAAAATGCTCGGACTCGCTGGACCGAGCCCGATCAGCAGACAAAGATGGAGGCGCCGGTGAACACTTCCGGGTCATCTTTCTACCGCTTCTACGGCGGCGCTGAGACTGGGGGAAAAGAGGAAAACACAGGTCGTCGTCATTGTCCTCCCCTGAGGTCCAGCCGGAGACAACGAGTGGACCTGGAGGGAGAGCCGAACTGGAGCAGGACGTCAGGTGGTCCTCGTGGAGCCAAAATCCACCACACCGGAAAACGACCTCGTCCCGCTGCGTGGAGTCGAGCAAACAGGTAGGCGACCCGTTCCGTCCGCTGGGCTTTTTGTATGGTCGGTGCATAATGTCACGGTTTACTCAGGGAGCATGAAAACCCAGTGGTGCAGACGGAAACGCAGGAGGCAGGCGGTTGTAAAAGTAATACTTTTAATAACACAAATAAACTAGGCTGTCGTGGCAGCAATACTCACAGGAGAGGAGCTGTGGCGAGAGACATGAGGGTTTACCAGATTACACCAGACTATGCACCGACAATGAAATGAGACACAGACAGGGCTTATATACACACAACTATGACGAGACATGATCACAGACACCTGGGGACAATCAACGGAGACACTCAACTAGGGACACAGAGCAGGACCGGAAAACTAACCTAAAACACGAAAGTTAACTGGTAAAACTAAGAGTGAAAACATGAGACTAAACTGGAAGGGAAACTAATAAACTAACTGACTACAGGATGACAACTAAGAGTGAATAAACATGAGACTAAACTGGAAACCTTAAAACTAACTGACTAACAGAGGGGGACGAAGGGAGCCAATCCTGACAACTTGTTTTTAATATCTGAATAGCTTTGTAGTTTTATTTTCATTTTGTCTTAAATTGTTATGTATTTTAATTGATTTGGTCTACTTTTTTGTGTTTCTGATGTCTGGTGATGTTGTTTTAATTCATTAATGTGAAGCACTTTGTAACATTTGTTTAAAAAAAGTTCTATACAAATAAAGTATTATTATTATTATCCAATCATCCATTATCTTTTACCTGCTTGTTCTATTTTGAGTCACGGGCGTTGCCGGTGCCCATGCCCAGCAATTACAGTGTGAGGGGAGGGGTACATTCTGGACGGATCTCCAGTCCATCACAGGGCCACATGGAGAAAAACGAGACAAACAACCATTCATTCTCTCACTCACACCTAACACCAGTTTAGAGTTACCAATCAGCCTAACATGCATCTTTTTGGTCAGTGGGAGGAAACTGGAGTACCCGGAGAAAACCCACGCATGCACGGAGGGAACATGCAAACTCCACCCAGAAAGGACCCCGGACCAGGATTTGAACCAGGGACCTGCTTGCTGAGAGACAGAAACTCTACCAGTTGTGCCACCGTGCTGCCCATTATTATTATCAAATAAGTTTTATTGTTATTGTCTGTGTTTCTGTTTTCTGCACCTCCCTGTGTTTCTCTTCTTCGTGTTCTTTTTCTGTTGCACCTGTCCTGAATCAAAATCACCACAAATGTTTCTTTGTATCATTAGCTCTTCATAAAGTCTGTGTCTTTTCATGCCTCTGGTTTCTGAACATTATCATTTCTATGACTGCATGTTCTGTGTTTGCTCCTCCTGTCTTCTCCTAAAGTACAGTATTTTCTGGTGTATAGGTCGCACCTGTGTATAGGTCGCATTGTCCAATTATCACCAATAGATTGGAAAAATCCCTAGATAGGTCGCACTGGTGTATAGGTCGCACCTACGTTTAGCTCTGCTGCAAATGTCTGCCACAGGAGCGCACAGCAAGGCTTTTAAGAAGATTAACACTTAAAAACAATTATTTGTTTGATAAAAATTATAGCAAATATATGTCTGAGCTGAACTTTTCCTTAATAAATGAACGTAATTGTGAAATGAGCTGGATTTAAAAATTTGTTTCACCGAAAGTGATAACAAGCCATATACATAGGTCGCACCTGAGTATAGGTCGCAGGCCTTGAAAAAAACATAAAAAGGTGCAACCTATACACCGGAAAATACGGTAAGTTTGTCTGCCCCATTAGCATTTGGTTTTTGTCATGTCTAAACATTAAAGTTATTTTAACTCTCAAGTACAAGTATCCTGTCCCTACTTGCACATCGATTTGCCATTAACAACAGAATCATGTTAGACAAGAGATTTACTGTCAAGAGAACAAACATGAAACAATATGAGGTGAATCAGTTCATGCCTCAAAAGAGTACAATGATATGCTTAGTGTTAAAATAATTCAAGGGCAAAAAATAACTAAAAAGAAGATGAAGTTGTGTGCAGGATCTGCTTGACAGAATGATACCTTAAATGTACGTTATTGGTTAAATCAAAAAAGGCTTTCAATACTGGATCAACTGGNAGTCTCTTATCCTTATCAGCGTCGCTGCCATGATACATTTGCTCTTGCAATTCTTTGATTTGTTTTTCAATGTTTTTTAATTTGTTTAAATGTATTTTTGATTTATACCTAGTGTAACTCATAATTTCCCCCCTTATATAGGCTTTGAATGCTTCCCATTTTATTGATGCACTAGTTTGGTTTGTATTAAAGTTAAAGTATTCAGTTATTCTCTCTTTAAGAAAACCCTCAAACTCCTCCGATTCAAGCCATTTAGTCTGAAATCGAAATTGAATCGAGGGCCGGCAATAATTAGGTAATTTTATTGATAAATTAATTGGAGCGTGGTCAGAAAGTAAAATAGCCTCATACCAACAGTTTTGGATCATAGATAGAAGGCCGGAGGAGATCAGAAAAAAGTCTATTCGCGAATAAGTCTTAAAGGTACTTGAAAAGCAAGAGTACTCTGTTTTATTTGGATAAAGTTGTCTCCAAATCTCCACTAGGTTAAGATCCTTTATATATTTCTCAATAGTTTTCCTGGCTTGTTGGTGGGATGCGGCTGAATTTTTTGAACGGTCTAGTGGACTTAAGGCACAATTGAAATCTCCCCCGATTATAAACAGACCGTTATAGCCTGAAGTAGTTAAAAAAAAGTCTTGGTAAAAAAACAGGATCGTCCTCATTAGGGGCATATATCCATCCATCTTCTTCCGCTTATCCGAGGTCGGGTCGCGGGGGTAGCAGCCTAAGTAGGGAGGCCCAGACTTCCCTCTCCCCATCCACTTGGAGCAGCTCCCCCGGGGGAATCCCAAGGCGTTCCCAGGCCAGCCGAGAAACATAGTCCCTCCAGCGCGTCCTGGGTCTTCCTCTGGGTCTCCTCCCGGTGGGACATGCCCGGAACACCTCACCAGGGAGGCGTCCAGGAGGCATCCTAACCAGATGCCCGAGCCAGCCTGAGTCAGCCGAGCCTCCAGAAAACCACACAGATCCGATCCCTCTGCTCTTTCAGGTAACCCAATCAGTCTCAAATTGGAGCGCCTGGCTGTCCTCCTGCTCCGCAGCCCTGTCACTCACCACTTCCACTGTTTTCTCCAGAGACTTAACTTTATTTTGAAGGGTAGTAACGTCGTCCTCTGTTTGTGAAATACGAACTTCTGCTCCTCCAATTCTTTCAGAGAGCGACTCTATATCCCCCTTGATATCCTTAATCGCTCGCATCATGTCCGTAGATTTTTTATTCATATCCTCTTTCAGTGAGCTGATTGCTTCAAGAATATCTCGATTTGTCGGAGGATTTGTCGGAGGCTCCTGTTTCTTCTCCATGTGGCTCCGCGTTGCCACACCAACGCCGGTCCTGGTCTCACCGGCTCCGGCTTCGTCAGCCTCGCTCTCCTGTGGAACCGTTTTAGCTGACACTTGGCCAGATTTGGCACTTTTCGGTGGCATGAGTCCAAGTAAACGTTTTTGCGTTAACAAAACAAGCAAAGTTATGACTTTTGGCCCAGCTTACGGATTAATTTAAAGGATTCAGCAGCGAGCCACCCGCACAAGCGTCTGTTCACTGTGATGTCATAACCAGAAGTCCTTTCCTTTCTCTCTTAAAAAAAAAAGTCATATTGGTGTGAGCGGATGGCTGTGAGGTAAGAAGGGAGGCCATCTATAAAGGGGGAAAAAAAGAAGTAGTTTCCCACCAGCCTCGTAGCCTGTTGGCGAGGCGTGGGGTCTGGCCACGTGACCTGCAGGGCATCCGTTGCCCTATGGCACAGGTCGAACAGAGCAGGGACCGACAAGTCCGGTTCCGGTAAGATTTACGCCAGGTTCTGGGAGGAATCCACACTTTCTCCTCTGTAACTGTACTCGGCGTCTTGGTCAGACACTTCGGGCATCGAGTCCTCGACGGCAACCGAGGAGTCCGACACGTTGTCATCCCCGACTCGACCGCTGCATTCCAGGTCCACGTTCTCGAGCTCCGGCTCAGGAGCGAGCAGCTTTGTGGGATGTGCGACCTTCAGCGCCGCGGCCTTTGCCATGGATTTAGCCAACGCGGACGCGTGGCGTTTCCTCACTACTGCCGACATTCGACAGCAGTGGGAGTAAGAGTCGGGGAATTCCAGCGCTTTTCTCGCGTGCAGAATCCCTAGGCAGACAGGACAGGCCTCGTGGGTGTCCGTCGCCGAGAGGGAGTAGCCGCATCCGCTGGGGCAGGGGCGCGAGCGAGGGCTCGCCGTCCTGCTGGTTTTCTTCTTCTTTGTCCTCCGTTTTCCCCTCTCGGGAGCCATGTCCGGAGACGAGAAGCGTTGAGGTTGTTCCTAGCTTCCTTTTGTTCGAAGCCGTCCTCTCCATCGTCTTGCTTTTGCTAGCTAGCCTGCTAATGGTTAGCAGGGAGAGTTGTGACGTAGTTAGCGCCGTCGAGCGAAGCAGCTGCGGAAAAAGAAGAAAACTTCGAGGTAAGTAGAAAAACGCTGGACTAGCTTTTGCCAGTCCAGCAGTACACAGGAAAATGTCTCTGTACGCTCAGCGTAGGGAGAAAGCTCACCTCAATCGAGCGATGTGACAACAGAGAAGTCCCACGAAGTTCAGGTTTTAAGCGAGGTGAAGGCAAAAAGTGAAAGATGGATGGGCTTCAGCGGCTTAAATACCCAGAGGGCGGGGCCTCTGGCGCAACGCTGACGCCCTTGCCGTAAAGGCGTGAATGTGTTCCTTCAGGTAATCGTGTAGGGACGCAATTCCCATAGCATATGTGACAGGCCACGGGAAAAGCAGGAAAAAGTCTCTCACACTCACACTGAAAAACATCAATAAAAGCTTCAAGTTCTTAGAAAATAGTGAAAATTGTTTTTTTGTAAAATATACTAGTTGAAATTGTGAAGAAACCACCCCATGCTTTAAAAAACACTTTTATAAGTGTTTAAACTGATAAACTTTGTGTTAGAATTCAGCTTTTTTTCAGAGTAAAAACGAGCCGGCCGAGATTTGCATATCGGGGGTGTGGAAACCACCCGCTGATTAACATGCGGTCTTTGTTTGGCTGGTTTTGGAGCTTTTCCCACTGCTTGTTATTGGTTTTAGCCAATAATATGCAGATTTGAAAGAAACACCGCCCAGTCTGTGTTGACAGTCAGTGCTGGGGGTTGGGGTTAAGGCAAATTAATGTAAATGAACAGCAATTGTTAACACCCCCAGGTAACGCTTCAGGAATGGGGACTTTCTTCTGAAACTTTGAGGCCTGAATTCTCCCTAATCTTATTTGCAGATTGCCAACATTGAAATGGCTGTATCTTCTTCATTTCTTTTTTTGAGTGCCATCAGGCCCGGCGGCATGGGCGGGCATTGAGGTGCATTGCCCCCCCGCAGAGTCAGCTCTGCCCCCCCTGACAAGACTGGACGACGGGAAGTTTTTTGTTTGTTTGTTTTTAATCTCCGAGTGAACATCTTTCTATTTTTCCTATCTTTGTTTGTCCGTCATACAATTCAACCAATCAATGAAGCCAAGGCAACATTCTAGCCAACTACAGTTCGAGGGGGGCGGGTCACTGACTTAATGCGCAAACGCTGTTTTCAAACAGAAACACACGCTCGCCATTGTCCGTGTATCATGGATATTCTAACTTTTTTCCAACAAAACAAGAGGACAACGTCTGACACAGTGGAATAAATGAGAGCAGACAGGAAGCGGCACCATCCATTTCAGTTGGAAACGTAAGCACTGAAGTCAGCTGACTTTTTTTTTTAAAGCTAGAAATTAGGAAGATTTTGAGCTAACCAGCAACGTTAGCTTGGAAGCGTTGCAAATAAAAAGACCAGAAAGAACTTCTAAAGGTAAGAACCACTGTGCTTTCTGTGACATGAGTAGTCCAATATAAACTTATGGCTGTGCAGATAATAAATGTACAGTATTTTGTTTATTTGATATACTGTCTGCATAACATTAATCTTGCATAATTGTGGTGTGTAGTGGTGGAGAAAGTACTCTAACACTGACTGTACTTAAGTAAAAGTACAAATAAACAGACAAAATGTACTCTAGTAAAAGTAGAAGTACCATATTAATGTTTTTACTTAAGTAAAAGTAAATAAGTACTTGCTTTTAAAAATACTTAAAGTATTAAAGTAAAATCACTTGCTGAAAGTATTAACTAGTGCAATGGCCTACAATATCAAATGTGCCTACTGTATGTATATGTTCTGTAATACATTAATAGTGTTGAGTCATTTTAATGAACAATGCTGCAGATAATACATGTTTTTATTGTGTTTACTCTGTGACACAGTTCACACTTGGACTTGTGATTCTGTGTGTCAGAATTTCAGGGATGACATGCAGAGTTAAATGTCATTAAGCAAAATAAGAATAATAAGGAATGAATATACCTTTGAAAGTTTTTATTTAACACAAAGTAAAACCAATGTGTCATTTTAACTGCAGTAAACACATTTGAGTAAAAGTTGTCTGCCTGAAAAAAGGAGCATTAGACCTAACAAAGGAATGGTCGAGTTCCAGGAGTGGTCACAGTGGTTCAACTTGAAGCAAACAAAATGTTGAAAAAAGTATGCCCCCTTGAAAAAATAGAATGCCCCCCCATTGAATTGTTTCTGCAGCCGGGTCTGAGTGCCATGTGTTTGGCATCATCGGATAGCTTAGAACCCACACTTTCAGATTCTGTAAATAACTCAAAATGACCTAGGGGAGACTTGTTCCTGGTTTTGCTGTGGCCAGTCACATATGTTGCACCGAGAGACATGACTGAAAGGGAACTACAAAACACACTAATAAACAGAAAAAGGAGAACAGACGAAAAAACATTGTCATGCCTTATGTGGCTGGAGTATCAGAGAATTTCAGAAGGATTTTCAACAAACGCAACATCCCAGTACATTTCAAACCCAGCAGGACTCTCAGACAGAGGCTGGTCCACCCTAAGGACAAAACACCTACACACAAACAGAGTGGTGTAGTTTATGCGGTCCAGTGCAGTGAGAACTGTCCAGACCTCTACATTGGAGAAAATAAACAGCCTCTTCACAGACGAATGTCCCAACACAGGAGAGCCACCTCCTCTGGACAAAACTCAGCTGTTCACCTCCACCTCACGGACAAGGGTCACTCATTTGAGGACCAGAATGTGCACATTTTGGACCATGAACACAGATGGTTTGAGAGGGGTGTGAAGGAAGCTGTTTATATTAAGAGAGAAAAACCTTCTCTTAACAGAGGAGAAGGTATCAGATTCCAACTTTCAAAAACATATAATGCAGCTTTAGGACTGATTCCCAGACAATTTTCACACCTGATGGGAACAGAGGAGCTTTGTCTGTGAATTAGACCAACAAAGACCTTAAGAAACCCCTACTGTTAAGGTGTGAGGTGTGATTTGTCAATTTACATAGGTATGTGTGTGTGTCTTATCTCAGCCTTTAAAACCGCAAGCCCCAAGTATAGCTCTGCGTATGGCCGTACGCCGCTGTACGCCGTATGAACGCAGAGGTACAAGCGTAGCCCCGCATGGCATGTACGCGCAAAGCTAAAATTTTACGACCGCGTACGCAAGCGCGTTGTCGCACAATAAACTGCCTGGCGCCGGACTGTTTTGTATGTGACACAAATGTATTAAATTCCCCTTCTTCATCCTTGATCTGGCCTTTTCTTTTGTTTTTTTTTGCCAAAAGGCAGTGATCTCTTCCTCCTCCGTTGACTCCATGACTGAAATGATGAGAAATTAACGAATTTGTCACGAGTGAATTAAACTCAGGTCCAACGTGGCTGCGGGAGTTTCTGCAGATTTCCTGGTGTACTGGTCTGATGTGTGGGTTGCAGGACCAGCGCTCCCTGTTTTTTTATTTTATTTATTTATTAGAACTTTGTATTAACATATAAACACAGAACACCGCTGCGGCAGAAGCTGCCAGCTCGCACCTCTTTTTCCCCGCCCCAACCTGTCAATCAATTCAGTAGGCGTGTCAGCAAATGACCAATCAGTGACCTCACATTGTCCCGTAGTATAAGCGATAACGTACGCTGAGCTGTGGGGGTGAACTGTCTGCGTACAGTACACGCGTACGGACACGCGTACGGCCGTACGCAGAGCTATACTGGAGCCTTCCCTCCCAAACTCTGCTCTTTGAATTGAGAAAGCTTTTCAGATGAAGAGCGAAGCGTCTTCTGTTACAAATAAAGTCCAATTGTTTCTGTATTGAACGCCTTTTTTTGATTTTATCATGTCCTGGATGACTGAGAATCTTCACCAGCACACAGAACATGATGTCACAGCTCCATGTCCATGAAGAAACAAGTGGAGAGAGAGCTACAGATACCAGGACATTCCATCAGCCGTTCTGTCTGAGGACCCTGCTGCTGTTGGTGGAAGCAACACAAGACTTATCCTTTGTTGTCAGATCTTGCATTCTCATATTTGTGTTAAAGCTTCTTCCACACCCAGCAAATGTGTTGTCCACTGCAGGAGACACTGTCCAGAACACTCACACATACTGCCTGAGAAGCAGATATGATCATTTTCCTCAACAAGAATCATTTCTGATTTTATACTGTACCTGCTGCTAACCTGGACTGGATTGTACAAGTTGCTCTTTTTTATCATAATAATATAATAATAATTTTGTTTGATATTCTGCAGCAGGTTAGCCCATCAGCGTAAGCTCAGTAACATGACTGCAGCATCAGACACGGGACATGTGGAAATGTGTTTCCATGAGGTTTTCAAACATAAAGCTCTCTTGTGAAAGTGTACCCCTGCGAAGAGAAAACTCATAACATATTGAAGTTTATAAGTTAGATATTTATACTGTATACTGGTTGAAAATAGCCCTGTGAGAAATTCATAGTAAATTTAACAAAAAGGAAAAAGTTCATAGAATTAAAATTCAAACAGAAGTTCAAATTATTTCATCCTGAAAGAACTCTGGCTAACTACTGTAGCTCTTTTATAACATGATGGAGTTAAACTCAAAGCAGTCTCCTCAGATAAACAGTGTTAACTTATTATTTTTATATGAAAGTTTTTGTTAACTTATTATTTTTACATTTGATTGTTTCTGTTCAGTGCCCTGAGACAACTTCTGTTGTGACTTGGCGCTATACAGTATAAATAAACTGAACTGAATTGAATTGAAAGGTCTTTTTTTTATCCCAGCCTACAAAAAGAATCGGAATCTAGACTAGATAGGAATCGGAATCGAAACGAAGAATCGGAACCAGAATCACTCGAATTCAAACGATGCCCAACCCTGATCAAAGTTCATTCTCAATAATCCAGGTAGAAAATCCAACAAAGTTAAGTCAGGTCCTCTGGTCAGTTTATTTTTGTTGAAACGTTTCGTCTTTCATCCAAAAGATTGGAACCAACCAGAAACCATCTGAGCACCATCAAACTGACTTACTATAGGTGCTGTTTATAAAACTGAGTTTGTTGTGGCTCCTCAGACTGAGGAAGTCTTTTAAATGCAAGACTAAACATTTCAACACAAAGAAACTGTCCAGAGGACCTGACATGCATCATCAAAAGACTGTGAGAGACTGTTGTGTGTTTGTATTCACGGAAACGTGGCTTAACAACAACGTTCCGGACCATGCTATACAGCTCGAGCGGCTAACATGTTACAGAGCGGACCGTGCTCTCAACGAGGGAGGTAAGACACGCGGAGGGGGGCTCTGTGTTTACATCAACAACGCATGGTGTCTGGATGCTGAAACGCATGGTGTCTGGATGCGGCCGTGGGGATGCTTGCAGCTGGAGCTGCGCTCTCTGCTTTGTGCTCATTCTGTGTGTGCTCATTCTGCTCACACGCACGTTCATCTGAAGGACCCGCGGATGAACTGCTGCTGAAATAATTTCTGGAGCTGAGAGGTCTTCAGCCCTCTGGTAAGACTTGCTGTGTTTTTTCTGGAGGTGGTTTTTTTCATTCTGAAGAGGCTGAAGGCTGAAGAAGAAAGCAGCAATAGCAGCAATAATAACGAACATCTTACCTGCTGTAGATAACTTTTTAAAGAGCCTCATTTTTGAAGAGTCCAATACCTCAACAACAACAAATATCTTATCTGCTGTAGATAACTCTTTAAAGAGCCTCATTTGTTGTTGTGAGCTCAACAACAAACATCTTACCTGCTGCAGATAACTTTAAAGAGCCTCATTTCGTTGTTGTGGGCTGTTTTGTGGATCAGACGAACGGAGAGTGAAGCGCGGAGGATCAGGATCTTCTCTGTTTGGTGACTGTTTCACACTGTTGTGGGCTGTTTGTGGATCAGACGAGCGTAGAGTGAAGCGCGGAGGATCAGGATCGTCGCTGTTTTGGTGCCTGTTTTTCACACCGTTGTGAGCTGTTGAGAGCTGTTTGTGGATCAGACGAGCAGAAAGTGAAGCGCGGAGGATCAGGATCGTCGCTGTTTGGTGATCGTCGCTGTTTGGTGGTGCCTGTTTCACACTGTTGGGAGCTAATTGTGGATCAGACGGGCGGAGAGAAAAGTGTGCCGCTGAGGATCAGGAGCTGCTGTCACTGTTGTTTGGTGCTGTTCACGCTGTTGTTCCTTTGCTGTCCTGATACAGGCTACAATCATGCCTTTAATTTTAGGAGGCTTTTCTGGCACCACACTCTGCTGTTTGCTGCAAATTGCTTGTTTTTACCCGTTGATTCTGGATCCAGCTTGTGTTAACCAGGGGGGCTGGATCCCCTCTCACACAAACTATAGTTGGGCCTCCTCAACGGAATTGTTTGCCCACTTAATCTGTGACGCTTTATGGTCTGAGACTTTTCTGCATCATTCATATTACTGTCATTATTTTCAGTTCTCAGACTACCTGGAATCACTGAATCTTATCAACACATCTGGATCTGCCCATCACTGCAACTTTCATTGTTTTTGGGTTCTGAATGATCGTATCTTCATCAATGTTTCTCATGGTTCAATTATGGGTGCAAAATGTCACACTGTTAACTCCTGTAACTACACATCATTGACAAAGAAGTCAAGTAAATGTCTGATATTAATGTTGTTATTGATCTCAGGGATTCAGCCCAACCCAGGGCCCTCCATTAACTACAGTACTCCTAGTGAGTTTAAAAATAATTCAGGTCTCCATTTCCTGCATGTAAACGCTCGTAGCCTCATAAAAAAACTTGATGAATTGAAAATCCTAATCAGTTCTTCTGGGGCAGATGTGATCGTTATCTCTGAAACTTGGCTCAAAAAATCTGTTTTGAAAAATGACCTGGCAATCAATGAATTTAAGATCTATCGTTGTGATCGTAATAAAAAGGGAGGTGGAGTCGCTATTTACATCAGAGACTCTTTGGCTGCCAGGATTGCATCTAAAAAAACAATCGCAAACCAGTTTGAGGCTTTAGCTGTGAACATCAGTTTGAAAGGAGGTCAGCCCTTAACTGTTGTAGGTTGTTATCGTCCCCCCTCCGCAACACCTGAAGCTCTATCCTCCCTGACTGAATTCATAGGAAATTTAAAACACAATGAGATTGTTATGGCAGGAGATTTCAACATTGACTGGAATAAGTCGACCCCCCTCTGTGATAAATTCAGGGAATGTTGCCTATCTCTCAATCTAACACAACTTATCGATTCTCCCACCAGACCAAACTTAAAATGTCCCGAAAAATCTTCCACCTTAGATCTGTTTTTCACAAATGCACCTCACAAATTTCCTGGTATAGGTGTATTTGCTAACGTTTTGAGTGATCATTCCGTAATAGCAGCTCTTAGATCTACTAAACTTCCACCTGCTAAGCCCAGAATAATCCAAAAAAGGGATTTGAAACGTTTCAGTGAACAGTCATTCCTTTGGGATCTATCCCACTTTGACTGGCAACGTACCCTACAAATCAATGACGTGAACACCGCTTGGAACTATTTTCATGATAGTTTCATTTACTTTGTAAACAAACACGCTCCTTTCCGGCAGTTCAGGATAAAGGGCCGAGACAGCCCCTGGTTTACTCCTGAATTAGCTGATCTCCTGCACTGGAGAGATCATCTTTGGGCCGCAGCAAGAAAATCACACTCAGACACTGATTGGTTGAAATTTCGGCAGCTAAGGAATAAATGCACAACTGCCATTAAAGCCGCAAAACGTAACTACTTCTTATCTCAGACCTCCAAAAATCTAAATGATCCTAAAAAATTCTGGAAAACCATTAAATCTCTCTCAGGCACCCCCCAATCATCTGACCTCCCATCACAATTTCTTGTTGACTCTGTTCCTGTGTCAAATAAGCACGAGATCCTGAACTGTTTCAATAAACATTTTGTTGCTTCTAGTTCATTATTTGACACAGTTACAAACGGAAAATCAGCCACTTTATCTAATAATCAAACTTCTACAAATCAAATCCCTCCTACAAGTCAACCATCTGTTAATCACACCTTCTCTTTTTCTCCGTTCTCAGTCAGTGAGGTAAATAAACTGTTAAATGATCTTGATCCAAAAAAATCTGCAGGTCCAGATGAACTTCCACCTTATTTCTTAAGGCTGGCTGCTCATATCATCACAGTCCCTGTGACCCACATCTTTAATCTGTCCATAAGCCAAAACACCATTCCGGATGCTTGGAAAACAGCCTTTGTTCTTCCTTTGCTGAAGGGAGGTGACCCCACCTCACTGAACAATTATCGACCGATCTCTAAACTCTGCATCTTAGCCAAGGTTCAAGAAAAACTGATAAACTCTCAGATCAAAAATTATCTGGACTCATTTAACATCTTACCTCTCCATCAATCTGGTTTCAGGAAAAAACACAGCACAACAACTGCTTCTCTGAAGGTTCTGAATGATGTTGTTGAAGCATTGGATGCTAAGGACTATTGTGCTGCACTTTTCTTAGACCTGTCTAAAGCTTTTGACACTGTGGATCATAACATCCTGTGTCATAAGCTCTCAGAAATCGGTTTCTCTGATCACACCATCGGTTGGTTTTCTAACTATCTTTCCAATCGGAGGCAATGTGTTCAACATAACGGTACTTCTTCCAGCTATTTAACAGTTAAAAATGGTGTACCACAAGGCTCAGTTTTAGGACCCACTCTCTTTACAATCTACATAGCTAATGTAGGTCACTGCATCCCTGATGCATCCTTACATTTCTATGCTGATGATACAGTTGTTTACTGCCGAGCTAAAACAGTTGCTAAGGCTTTCCAGTTACTGCAATCCGCTTTTGACATCATCCAGTCAGATTTGTTCCGTCTCAAACTTGTCCTAAATGCTGATAAAACAAAAGGGATGTTTTTTTCAAATAGGAAGGCGGTTCCAGCAGATCCTCCTCTGATTTTATCTTCAAATGGTGTCCCTATTGAGTTTGTTGATTCCTATAAATATCTGGGTATCCTGATCGATTCACATCTCTCTTTTAAACTCCACGTGGAAAACCTAGTGAAGAAACTGAAAGTTAAACTGGGTTTCTTTTTCAGAAACAGATCATGTCTATCACTGAATGTTAGGAAACGCCTTGTGTCTGTGACTTTCCTTCCCTCCATTGATTACGGTGACATTCTCTACATGAATGCTCCTACAAGCACCCTGCGGATGTTGGATGTTGTCTATCATGGTGCACTAAGATTCATAACTGGTTGTGATTATCGTACCCACCACTGCACCCTGTATTCACTGGTTAACTGGACATCATTAACCTCACGCAGACTCTTCCACTGGTACATTTTCATCTTTAAATCACTTCTTGGTCTGCTGCCCTCATACATCTCCTCCTACATGTCTTTGCGTGAGTGCAGCTACAGTGTGCGCTCTCAGGACATGATTACCTGCAGTGTTCCGTCAGTGAGGACTGAACTTGGAAAAAGGGCCTTCTCCTACTCCGCTCCTGCTTCATGGAATATCTTACAAAAAGATCTGAAGCTCTCGACCTTGACTTCTCTAAATGGTTTTCAGAATCTGTTGGAATCCTGGCAAAAACCAATGCAGATTTGTTCCTGTCTTTGATTTTATACGTCTACCTTATAATGTTTTGCTAGTTTTTTGATACTTTGTTAAAAACAACAACTTTCTTTTGTTTTTTTTCTCTCTTTTGTTTTCTATTGTTTATTGTTTGTTTGTTTGTTAAGAGGCGTGGGCCCGGCCGCGGTACCGTTTCAGCCGAAACTGCAGGTGTTAGTTCAAAAAGAGATCGTGGTTTCCCAAATATGGCAGCTTTGAACGTTCTGACGCTTTAAAAGTGTTCCATAGGCTGTCTGCTTTTGATTGACACCAATTTTGACCAACTGGGTGAAACTTTTCAGTTTCTAGAGCCAATCAAATGTCAGAGACCCAACAAGCTAGCTTCAACCCTCCCCCTGTTGTACCCCACGTGGGTCTTAGCCAATCAAATGAGAGCTAATTTTGACATCACTATGTTGTAGCCAATGAAATTGCCTTTCGATAGACATGTCACATGACATGGTTTGAGTTACTTCAAAGGGCTGAGAATCACTTAGGAGCCATGACCCGCAGCTGCGCCCTTCGTGCGTCACACAGTAAGTGCGTGTTTGTTGACGTTTAGGCGTCGTTTTTCTGACTTTGATCGCTCTTTAGCCATGGGTAAATGACATGGGAACATGAAATAAAAGCTTTTACAGCTTGATTTACAAGGAAAAAGAAACTGATCTGCCACAAAGCTGCTCTTGTCTCCTGTGTGTGCGCAGCTCTGTGTGTCGCAGCAGGGCTGCGGGGGGGGGGGTCAGCAGACTGCAGGAAACCCCTGTGGGGATAATTACTCCTTTGTGTGTGTTATCTGAGTCTTATCTTAGGCTGTGGAAATGCAGCAGCACTGCTGTTGTGTCTCTGGGGGTGAAATATCTCCTCTTGTGAGATGCAGGCTGTGTCTCAATTCAGGGGCTGCATCCTCATGAGGACCCAGCCTAGCTGGGCCGAGTAGGCCACGCACTCACAAGACCGGGTGGGCTGAGCGAAACTGCTGAAATGGGACGGTCTAGCCTTCAGGTTTGCCGGCATTGAAGTGGGTGGGGCGTTCTCTTGAAGTGGGTGGGAAGTTCTTGTGTGCCGCTTGGTGTGTGTGGAAAGAGAAGGGACGCCGCTAAAATATATTATTTATCTGAATACATGTATATATATTAGTATTTCTGAGCTTACTGTTTGTTAAGAACTGATTACAAATCAGCTTATAAGGGGCGATCTGTTAAAACCCAGAGTGGACCTACAAAATGCAAGCTGTCGAGTAGCACAACTGGTTAATCAACCTGCGATTGGTGCAGAGATACTTTTCTCGAAGCTGGTTCGAATCTCACTCGGTACGGTTAAAACTTATTTTACGTTTGTCTTTTATTGGATAAAAAAATGAGGACTGAGATTAAAAGGAAGGAGTTTGTGAAACTCCTTCTTTTTTTTTATCCAATAAAAGACAAACGTAAAATAAGTTTTAACCGTACCGAGTGAGATTCGAACCAGCTTCGAGAAAAGTATCTCTGCGCCAACCGCAGGTTGTTTAACCAGTTGAGCTACTCGACAGCTTGCTTCTCACTGGTCCACTCTGGGTTTTAAAAGATTGCCCCTCAGAATATCCTTGCTACGCACGTGTAAAATAATCTGATTTGTAATCAGTTCTTCAGCTAACACAATTTTTTTTGTCGTTTCTGAAGTTAAATTTTAATGAGATATATTCGAGCTGAGGTTGTTTGAGATGACTAAATAAACAAAGGTTCAATGAATATTCGCGCTGAGGTTGTTTTTAAAACGAGCTGATGACTCAACAACACACAGCAGCCCGACTCTGCACGCAGAAAGTCCCACCCCCCCCCGCGAAATCTCTGCTGGCGCTATGAATTCTGGGATAGCCTCCGTCTGGAAGGATTCACGAATGCATCCTTCGATTTCGGCAGGAAGTAGGCCGCATTCCTCGGCCGCATGAGGAGGAGTCTTCGAATTGGGACAGTCCTCCGCGCGGGGCAATGACGTATGCGGCCGACAAATGCGCACTCATGAGGATGCAGCCCCTGAATTGAGACACAGCCACAGTATACAGGTAGTCCCCGAGCTACGAGCGGCCTGCTGTCATGTTACTGTATTTCTATCATCTTGAGAGTAAATATATGAATGGAACAGATGTAAGCTTTGAATAGACAGCCATCCTGAAGTATGTTGAAGTATAGAAAAATATTCAGACATTTCAAGTTTGCATAATACAGGTGTTACACAGTATGGCACATGTACTGTAATGTACTAGATTCACAGATTTCCGCCTGGACATGCACATACAAAAACAGGCACAGAATCCTCAATTTTTATGCTATTGACTTCAAATTTGAAACTGTATTAGTAAAGACTTCTGTCTTTGAGGTCATATGAAATTCAAATCACTATCTTGTTGTATCAGTGTGCATGTGCTTGACACATACAAATATTTTCAGGCGAGGCAAGAAAAATACTTTATTTCTGTGTACTCTCACTTCAATGAATAAAAAATAATAACAGATACAACAAATATGACTGCTGAAACTAAAAATTCAAAGTCTTATCTTTACAAAGACACCATCCAATTGTTTGTAGTCCTTAGGGTTCAAGAACAGCTTGTAATTTAATTTGGGTATGTATTTTTTAGGCGTTTTTTGGAATTTGGGGGTGAATGCTAAGGTAAATTCTACCACTGCTGTTCATTGTTCTTTAGTTTTAGCAGGTCGCTTTCGTAAATGAGCCCATGAGGTTCAAAAGATTTACCTGACTAAATAAAGGTTGAATGAATGCTGCTGTGGTCTACAAACACTGCTCACCTTTAGTGGAGTTTATGACTATTAAATGCAGACCGTTCTATTTACCGAGGGAATTTACAGCTGTTATGATCGTTGCTGTATATATTCCTCCAAGCTCCAACAGCAAAGTTAGAGGTGAGGCACTGAATGAACTATATCTGCACATCAGTGAGCAGCAAACAGCCCACCCTGATGCTTTCTTCCTCATGGCTGGTGATTTCAACCAAGCAGATTTAAAGAGTGTATTTCCAAAAACATACAGAAACATAAACTTCCCAACAAGAGGCAAAAATACACTGGACCAAGTTTACACCACCATGAAAGGAGCTTACAAGGCCCTCCCCCTCCCCCACATCGGCGCTTCTGATCATATCTGTGTTATGCTAAAGCCAGCATACAGGCCACTGGTGAAAGTCACAAAACCAGTTCGCAAGCAGATACGAGTGTGGCCAGAGGGGTCTTCAGAGGCACTCCAGGACTGTTTTGACACCACAGATTGGAGTATGTTCAAAGAAGCTGCTACCACAAACAACAACACATGTCTCCAGGAGTACTCAGACACTGTATGTTCATACATCACCAAGTGCATTGATGATGTAACCAACCTCAAAACCATCACTGTTCGGGCAAATCAGAAGCCATGGCTGACAGCAGAGGTTTACAGACTCCTGAGAGCCAGGAATGCTGCCTTCACAGCGGGAGATCAGGTGGGCCTGAGGACAGCCAGAAACAACCTGGCCCGGGGCATCAGGAAGGCCAAGAAGCAGTATTCCAGGAAAATAGCTCACCGCTTCAAGGACAGCAAGGATACACGGAGTCTGTGGCAGGGAATCACAAACTATAAACCATCCCCCCAGACCTGTGACAGCACAACCTCTACGGTGAATGAACTGAATGACTTCTTTGCTTGGTTTGAGGCATGTAACAGCACACCTGCACAAAAACTCACCCCCTCTCCTGTTGACCAGGTGCTGACGCTGTCCTCAGACAGCGTGAGGCGATCATTCATCAAGATCAACGCCTGGAAAGCTTCTGGTCCTGACAACATACCTGGTCGTGTGCTGAAGGACTGTGCAGGAGAACTCGCAACGGTCTTCACGGACATCTTTTTTTAATTTTTTTTTTAAAATTGATTTTCAATTATTTACAACACAACAAAAAAAA